>JAVJIF010011516.1:0-137758 GCA_038442645.1 Agave tequilana | reverse complement strand
AGGCCATGATGGAGGCTGAGAAGACACGTCAGCATGAGATGCATCGTCTCAGGGAGCGCATCCGTTCTCTACCAGATCGAGATTTTTTAGCCTTTCTCCTCTCCCCCTTTTTTTTTTGTAACGCTCAATCTTATTTGTATAAGAGAGCGTTTTTTGTATCACTTTCATATTTTTGTATTAAATAAAGTGACACCCTCCTTTTTACTTCTTTTGTCTCGAACTCTTTGCCTTTGGTTGGACATGTAGGAGCAGGAAGTCTTTTGATCTTTATCAAATTATAATCATATCTTAATAAGTCAAAGTATTGAGGAAAGATCTTGTTCCAAGAACTTTCATGACACTGTCAGAGGTGTAATCTTAACTTGACAGAGGTGATTTTTGGTGGACCTGCCACTTTGTGGAAGAAAGTGACAGGTGGAGTTCGTACCCCCGGAAAGATGAACTTTTATCAGGGGTGCTTAACTTGATTTCAGATCAGCTGGGGATGTTGATGGAAACATTGTTTATTGGTGAATTTAACCAACAATGCCTCCAGAGTGAATTCGATATTCTGTTGGGAGAAATATCAAATGAAACTAGACTCGCGGGGAATCTAGGAAGTCCTTACCGTTAGAGGTGTGATATTAACTTAACGGGTTGGAATAGTCTTGTCAGAAGTGTAATGTTAACTTGACAAGGACATGAGTTAGAGGTGTGATGTTAACTTAACTCTCAATCATCTCAGTTTATAAGAGAAAACTGAGGGTGTCACTGTCATAGGTGTGGATGTTTACTTAACAGTGAGGTAATGCTAGAGGTGTAATGTTGAACTTGGCATTAGTCGTCTCGGCTTGAAGAAGTCGAGGAAGGTCATAGCCATAGGTGTATGTTGAACTTAGCAATGACTCGATGCTAGAAGTGTATGTTAAACTTGGCATCGGTTCGTCTCGGCTTAAGGAAGTCGAGGAAAGGTCATGCCATAGGTGTATTGTTGAACTTAGCAATGACTCGGATGCTAGAAGTGTAGTGTTAACTTGGCATCGTTCGTCTCGGCTTAAGGAAGTCGAGGAAAGGTCATAGCCATAGGTGTATTTTGAACTTAGCAATGACTCGGATGCTAGAAGTGTAGTGTTACTTGGCATCGTCCATTTCAACTTCGGTTATGGAAGTCTGAAGAAGGGTGACTGTCAGAAGTGTAATATTAACTTGACGGCACCTGTATACTGCTTAGAGGTGTAATGTTAACTTAACAGTAGTTTTGTCAGAGGTGTGATATTAACTTGACAGAATTTGGCTCTTGATAGGAGCATTTGAGGACCTGTCATTCTATTGATGAGAATTGACAAGTGGAATTTGAAATGCCAGAGGTATAGTGTTAACTTGGCAATTTTGAAGTTTGCTGCTCTATGTAGAGGTAACCCGGCTTGTACTCGACAAGGAGTGTTCATTACCAGAGGTATAGTGTTTACGTAGTAATGTTTTGCATTTGTGGTCTACCATTCTATGGATGAGAAATTGGTAAGAGATTTTGGAGGAGAGAGTGGAATCAGTCCACTTAGGATTTTTAGCAAACCCTCAGTATCAACGGATTTGAGATGCCTTTACCAACTACCGTTTGAGTTGGGCTAGCCATGCTATTCCCCTCAGCATGATGAGTTGTCGAGGATTTATGTTGGGCTTAAATGCCAACGTTTTCCTCTATCCTTAGCCGTCGAAGGCGTCGGATGTTTGATCAGAGGTGTGGTTTTAACTTGATCGGCAGGATTTTTAGCAAACCCTCACTATCAACGGATTTGAGATGACTTTACCAACTACCGTTTGAGTTGGGCTAGTCATGCTATTTCCCTCAGCATGATGAGTTGTCGAGGATTTATGTTGGGCTTAATGCCAACGTTTTCCTCTATCCTTAGCCGTCGAAGGCGTCGGATGTTTGATCAAGGTGTGGTATTAACTTGATCGGCAGAAGAACACCATCTAGGGATAGTATTTCTTCAGAATTGGCCATTGATTGGCATCATGAGTGTATCGCCATTAGAGGTTATGAGACGATACGATCCATTCGAGTAGACGACTCTACTACAAATGGTCCTTCCCATTTGGTTGGAATTTTCCCTTCGTCTTGTGCGTCATGACCATGGTTCTCCGGACGGCTAAGACAGGTCGCCTTTCTTGAAAGTTCGCGTCTTGACTTTCTTGTTGAAGGCTCTGGTGATGCGAGCTTGATAAAGCTCGATCTGCTGCTGGGCCTGCAGACGCTTGTCGTCTAAGCCTCCAGTTCTTGGAGTCGCTGTCGATACTTCTCCTCTGTCGTCATCTCGGCGGTCAGGGCGACGCGTAGAGATGGAATTTGAATTTCCAGTGGGAGGACAGCTTCACATCCGTACCCAAGGAAAATGGCGTGGCTTTAGTTGGGGTTTTCGCACGGTCGTGCGATATGCCCATAAGCATTCACCCAACTTATCGTCCCAGTCTCGTTGACTTTTCGAGACGAATTTCTTGAGAAGCTTGCCATAGTCTTATTGAAAGCTTCCGCGAGGCCGTTGGCGGGAGGATAGTATGCTGTTGAAGACACACTCTGGATTCTGAACTTGGCACAGAATCTCTGGAAAGCCTGGCTGATGAACTGGGGTCCATTGTCATGGCGATCCGCCGAGGCACACCGAAGCGATAGATAACGTGATGTTTCACGAACTTGATCACGTTAGACGATTTTACCTCTTTTAGAGGAACAGCTTCGGCCCACTTGGAGAAGTAATCGGTTATTGCTAGAATGAACCGATGTCCTTTCGATGATGGTGGGCCTGATGGGGCCGACCACGTCCATCCCCCACATTTTCAAACGGCCAAGTAGAGGTCGTAGAGTGGAGGTACCCTGGTGCCTGATGGATGAAATCGCCATGTATTTGACAGGCATGACATCTTTTGGCGTAAGCGACGGCATCGGCGACCATTTTGGGCCAGTAGTACCCCAATCTTTGGAGTCGTTTGCCAGCTTCGGGCCAGGTTGATGAGCTCCACACGTACCATCGTGGGCTTCTTTCAACACTTCACGGGCTTCTTTTGATGAGAGGCACCGGAGCAGGATCCCGTCATGCGATCGACGGTACAGTGTTCGCGTGATCGCATTATAGTAAAATTTGGGGGCTTTCCTCCGAATGGCGGCCGCCTCTTTGGCGTCTTCAGGCAGGATCCGTATAAGACATAATCAATATAGGGAATCGCCAGTCTTTAAGTTCTGAGCGGTTGACACTTCAAGTGTTTCTTTACCGCGACGATCTCCTGTTGACCCTGGGTAGTTTCCGGGGGAAATTTTTGGACAGTATAGGTCGTGGCTATAGAATAAATACTTTCTCCATTGTTCCTGCTGGGAGAGCTAGGGAAGCTGCGAGAGATGCGAGGGCATCTGCATGCGCATTTTGGCTTCGCGGCACATGGTCAATGTAGAAGTTTGAAAACTTTTCCGCCATGTGGATTGTCGCGTTGTAGTATGGTACTAGATCTTCATGCCTACCTCATACTCTCTCGCGAACTTGGCTGACGATGAGTTTGGAGTCACCGTACGCCTCGAGATTTTTAACGCCAATCTCATCGGCGAATTGCATCCCAATCAGGAGAGCGTTGTATTCCGCCACATTGTTGGAAGGGTTCGGTTAACGAGATAGCCCGGGGGATCACGTAGTTTGTGGGGAGACGAGTACTACTCCTCCCCCGCTACTGTGTGTCCCCTTTGGGCTTGCCCTTGATGCACCATCGAAGAAAAGTTGCCACACTTGTCCTTCGAATGTTGCCTGAGTCAGCATACTTCAGCGACCTCATCTGGGAGATCCTCATAAAGTTTGCTACCCTCGATCTGGTGTTCAGCTAAGAAGTCCGCCACCGCTTGTCCTTTAATGGCCTTCTGTGGCAGAAGTGCATCTCTATTGAGAGAGCAATATAGCCCATTTCGCCAGCCGGCCATTCAATGATGAAGGCTTTGTCATAAGCAACCTCAGGGGTTGACTTTTGAGATGACTTTATGGTTTTGCCTATCAGATAGTGTCGCATTTTCTGAATAGCGAACACCAAGGCCAAACACTCCTTCTCGATCGGTTGTACCGATGTTCAGCCCCGATCATTGTTCTACTGAGGTAGTAGATCGCTTGTTCTCGTCCTTGGTCATCATTCTGAGCTAGTAGAGCTCCCAAAGAATGATCCATCGATCGGACGTACACCAGGAAGGCTTTCCGGATACCGGAGCTGCAAGTACTGGTGGTTGGGTGAGGTATCGTTTGATCTCCTCGAATGCTTGCTGGCAAGCGTCGTCCCATATGAACGAGACTCCCTTCTTCATCAGCTTAGCGAAGGGTTGGCATCTTCCGGAGAGATTTGAAATAAATCTGCGGATGTATGCCAGTCGTCCCTGCAATCCTCTGAGCGCCCTGAGGCTTCTTGGAGGTTGCATTTCCTGAATGGCGCGAACCTTCTCCGGATCCAAATGAATTCCGGTAGAGGTTACAACAAACCCTAGGAATTTGCCGCTGGCTACCCCCAGGAATGATTTGGTGGGATTCATCTTCAATTGATGAGCCCGCATGATGTCAAAGACCGCTTTTAGATCCGCTATGTGATCTCCTGTAGTGCGGCTTTTCACCGCGATGTCATCGACATAGCACTCCCCGTTTTGCGTATCTGCTGGTGGAAAATGTTCATAGCCCTTTGGTATGTTGCCCCTGCATTCTTTAGTCCGAAGGGCATGACGGTGTAGCATATACTCCTAGAGGTGTCCTGAAGGAGGTATGCTTCTCGTCGTCAGGGTACATCTTGATTTGATGTATCCTGAGAATCCGTCCATAAAGGACATTCGCTCGAACCCCCAGTATTGTCAATCATGACATCTGTGATTGGCAACGGGAACTCATCTTTGGGGCAGGCCTCGTTTAGATCGCGGAAGTCGATGCAGATCCGGATCTTCCCGTTCTTCTTGGCAACGGGTACGATGTTGGCTACCCAATCGGGATGCTGTTCCTCCCTGATAAAGCCAAAGTCAATAAGCTTCTTGACTTCTGATTGGATTGCCTCCATTACTTCGGGACGGAACCGTCGCTGCTGTTGTTTGACAGGTTTTACGTCCGGATTGATGTTGAGGCGGTGCATAGCCACTTGAGGATCAAGTCCAGGCATGTCCTCGTAATTCCAGCGAAGACGTCTATGTACTCTTGTACAAGAGATATAAGATCCTCTTCTTCCGAAGGTGACAGGCCGTCACTTATGAAGATGGGCTTAGGATTACCTCATCCCCAGATTAATCTGAACAACCTTGTCTTTCTGTGGGTGGCTCACGCTGTTCAAAGCGGATATCCCAAAGAGCATTCAAATGTTTGATCCAAGGGTCTGTATCCGACTGGATCATTTCTTCATCTTCATCTTCCAGATGACTTGTTGAAACCATATTTATTGAAGTTCTTTGAAGATGTTGCCGACACTGACATCCGATCCCACGATGACGTGCCTGATGAGTGGTCGTGGCTTGACAGTCTCTCCGAATCAGAGGCTGATGGCACTGGAGTTGATACATAACCCCCCCCGGCGCGTCTGATGATAATAATCAGATGCTTTCCTTTCGCACAAAAGATCGAAGCAATGATCTCCTTCCTTTGCCGAAGTTCAATCCGGGTCCATTGGCTAGATCGTATCCCATACGCTTCATCATCTTGAGCGTTCTCGGTTCATAGTGATTGAACTGTGGGGGCTCCTCTTCACCTTCTGATTCTCCATAGAGTGCTGGTTCAGACGAAATTCGTCAAAGAGGATTGGTTTCTGGCCTTTTCGTCTGGCTGGAACCAGGAATACAGACTTTTGTGCGTCGCCATCATCCTGGTACGTCCCGAAGGATGATTTTATTGGTACATGCAATGATGTCAAAGCATCCATTGCCGACCAGACATCCTCATCTACGTTGGTGCTAGTATCCGACGGTATTGACTCAGATTCATACACAGGAAAATACGCGAAATCTAAGTCTTCATTAATATACCAACCGCCTGCATCGTCGTGGTATCAACATCGAGCTTATTAGTGCTCTTTACAAGTGGTTCTAGCTCCCACGCACTCTTCTTCCTCAGGCTCGACGTCAGCTTCATTACAGAGTCTGGCTCCTCTGGTTGCGGGGTTTCATTAGTCTCCTCATATAAGAGGGAATCCGTGAAGTAATTCTCGACCCCTTTGAACGGATGCTTTCGGCAATCAACGTTCGGACCTGTCCGCTCTCGTCGATGTATTTCATGACTTGATGGAGAGTGGAGGGAACAATGGAATTTTGGTGAATCCATGGTCGTCCCAGCAACAGGTTGTAAGACGTGTCAGCGTCAATGACGTAACACGTTACTTCTGATTTGAGGCTCCCGATCCGGCATTTGAGCTTGATCTTCCCCATCGGGCGGGAGCTGTTGGCATTAAACCCATAAATAGTCGTCTGGGTAGGGCTCAGACGATGGGTAGGAATGCCCAGAAATTGCATGACCCGGCGAGGTATGATGCTTAGTGCTGACCCAGGGTCTACCTGAATGCGATTCACCTCGGATGACCCGATATACCCCGTGAAGTATAGGGGTCGGTCATGCTTCCCTTTAACCTGCATGTCATCTTTTGTGAAAGAGATGCAGGGAACATTTGGAGAGGTGTGGAGGCAATCCTCTACATCTTTCTCTCTCGGTACACATGGGTCAGAAAGACCTCAGTGTTCGTCAGGGCTTCTTGTAGAGCCTCTCTGGTTGACTTAGATAGCCTCAGGAGCATACAAGGTAATGCGTGCCGGGATGTTGGCTAACTGAGCCAGAACATCGAAGCGGTAAGATGTCGAAGATCCTTCCGCTGCACTTCTGGAAAGAACCCGAGAAAACGAGTTTCTTTCTGTTTCTCCACGGGTGGTTTTGTGGAGGGCTGAGCTGGCTCTACAGCTGGTTGAGGAGGGACCACCGCCTTTTCGCCGTACTGCTTCAAGTACGCCTGCCCTGAACGGGTGCCTGCTGTCGGTTGGTTTGGGCTCTGCCGCCAGGACTATTGTTTCCTCTTCTGAGTCGGTCAGCGAAGGAACATCAGCGTCTGCTTCCCGGGAAGACGCAGATCACGTGGCAAGATGATGCCTTCCCTTGCCTTTGGACTTCCTGTTGGTCACAGTCGTCCATTGTTGCTCGTCGACGAGGTCAGGTGGATCCACATGATTTCCCCTTGAGTGTAGGGACGGGTACCAAGCCTTTCTCCTGCTGCTGATGAGGGTCTGTATTGACCACTCTCAATTCTCCTTTCGGGACAGATATCACTCCCACGGGCATCGGGGGTCGTGTCCCAAAGTGGAGCATCGACGTCATGTTGGCCGACATCTTCTTCTGCTCTGGCCGGAGTTTTAATACCTCCGCGTCAATCAGGGCTTGGAGGACGTCCTTAAAGACGTAGCAGCTTTTGGTAGGGTGCCCGAGCATCCTATGGTACAGGCAGTAGTTGGGATTGTCGGTCTTGCCGACTTCTTCCGGGCGCCTGATTTCAGGGAGCTTCAGTCGATTGCTCTTGTTGAGTAGTTTGAAGAGCGAATCGACGTGTTCCTCCTTGAAGGAATACTGTTTGTTGGCGCGGGGTTGGCTGGAGGAGCCACCTGCTCTGCCTGACTGAGGTTTGACGGGAGACTTGGTCTCTGTCGCCAAATTATCCTTCCGTTTTGTTTGGAGGGATGTGTCTGGTGCACGCCTCGTCGTCCTTTCTGGCCTGGGCTTGCCTTCTTCCGCTCTGACGCGGGCAACAATCTCCTCAGCCTGTTCACCTTGCTGGACTAACTGTTTCCAGGTGCGGCTTTCAGCAACCCCTATCTGAGCAAGGAGTGAGGTTTGGAGATTGTGGCGACATGTTTCCACCAGGGTGGCCTGGGTCATGCGCTCGGACATCGGAGTGCCGTGTTCCGAAATCTTTCTACGAAAGACTTAACGGACTCTCCCTTTCGCTGCTTGGTAGCTAAAGGGTAGGCATTTAACCTCCGAATCATCCTCGAAGAAGCGTGTTAGAAACAGCTTCTCCAAGTCGCCCCAGTTCTTGATTGAGCCTTCCGGGAGCCTCATAACCCATTCAAAGCCAACCCTTTCAGGGTGCCAATGAACAGTCGCGCCAATATAGCGTCGTTATCTACCACATTCCCAGTTTGGGATTTGAAGTAGTAGACATGCTGGTTGGGTGATCCCTTCCCGTCGAAAGCTTGGAGAGTTGGAGCCTTGAATCTAGGAGGGTATGGGACTAAGTCCCACTCGGCTGGATATGGCCGGACCACTCCAGCTTCTTGGAGATCTTTACGACTAGCAAGGGCATTGAGTCGTTGCTCCAATAGGCTCATTCTTTGATTTTGAGCCTTCTCCGAGTCCGGGTTGCTTCCTGCATGCGCTGAAGGCTGGGACACATCTGGAGTAGACCGTCGTGTCCTTTCGGAAGGATCGGAGGGGGGACTTTCTCTCCTTCCCCTTCTTGTTCTTGGCCTTCTAGGAGGAGATCTTGCCCTCTCGTCAAGCAATTTCTCAAGCATATGCTTGAGGTCGTCAATGGTTCTCTGCTGAGAGGAGAGTACTTCCATTTGGTGCTTCTGCATCCGGGCCAGATACTTAGTTGTCTCCTCGGGAGCATCTGCTGTGTCCTCAGGAGCATCTGCCATGTAGGCGGAAACCTCCTTTCCACCGGAAGAATTCGAAGCCCATGATTCTATCACAACTGAGTGAGAATCATCTTCCCTAATGCCGCGGATAGGGCATTGTAGTCAATTGGGGTGATGGCTCCAGTCCGGGTACGGGTGTGTCGATACACCCTTCTGGCTCAGAGTCTGACCCCTCTGAATTGACCATTGGTTGTTTTCCCCTGCTTCTGCTTGTCATATATGCAGTAAGCTCCGGGTACTCAACGTCAGGGAAGTTCTCCTTCGGTGGGAGCGTCTTCTTTTAGCTGACGGGGGAATCAGGGTCAGCTGTCTAATCAAAGACGGCTGGTGAACGCTGATTCGCAATGGCATCCAGAGAGCATCTGGATGAGTTGTTGACAGCAGCAAGAAGAAGTGGCCTGATTGGCACTTCTTTTCCTTGTCAAATAATCCCTCAAATCCGTGGGAGGGGATTAAATAGACTGGCCTCACGGCGTCGAAGACGGGGGAAGTCGTGTGTTGCGCTGTCTGGACGCAGGTCTCAGAAACGAGGTGGTCACACTGTTGCGTTACGCGCGTCTGGCGTCTCTGTTGAGACGAGACGCGGTCCCTCGCGTTGCAGTCTGCTGCGTTGGAGCAGAGACTTGGGACGTTACGCGCGTCTGGCGTCTCTGTTGAGACGAGACGCGGTCGTCGCACTGTTGTCCACTGCGTTGGGGCAGAGACACTTGGGGCGTCACGCGCGTCTGGCGTCTCTGTTGAGACGAGACGCGGTTCTCGCACTGTTGTCCGTTGCGTTGAAGCAGAGGGACTTGGAAGATAATGGGCTGCTGGGCCCCACGCCTGGGAACGCATGCGTCCTGCGTTTGATGAGACGCAGAAACTTCGCTTCGGCGTTTGGTAAGTTGGTCTCCAGCAGACTCAACTTGAGGAATCTCGCGTTTGGGTCGCCAACGCGGATTTCTTGCACTGGTCGAGTGCGGGTAAGGCATCATATTGAACGCCGCGTCCAACCCAGTCAGAGAACCATCGGTTCCAACCGAGTGTTGACGCGCGCGTCGTCTTTGTCGACGCTCGGCATTTCGATTGCGTCGTGGAGGAGGAGAGAAGCCAACAACTTCCTGGTTTGAAGAACCAGGGCTGTTCACCACGCGGGTCTCTTGGGAGACGTTGACGCGGGGTTTCTGCGAGACGCGGGCGTTCTGCAAGACGCGGGCGTCACGCGAGACGCGGGCGTTGTGCGAGACGCGGTCGATCGCAGCAACAGTTGTGCCGTGGACCACGCGGGCCTTCAGAGAGGCGTTGGCGCGTGGGTTCTGCGCGTCGCGGTTGATCGCAGCAGAGGCGTTGGATGTTACGCGGGCCTTCGAGGAGGCGTTGACGCGTGAACTGGGCGCGGCACAGAGGGTGACAGCAGCGCCTGGTTGAGCCACAGATTGGGCTTCGGTGGCTGCGTCGTTGAGACCCTGCGGCAGACGGGGTCTTGGGGCTCTTGGAGCCAGAAGAGGAAACTCTTCATACTTCGCCTGGTCGAACTCAACGACGAGTGATTCGACCATCTTCCCTTACGGAGAACGTCATCCTGCACCACGATGTGTTCATCGTCACGAATGTACTCCCCAGCGGAGTCGCCATCTCTTGTTCGGTGCGGAAAGAGATTTTTGCGGTAAAATTTCCTTGAATCAGTTGAAAGATTACAACAAAAACAATTTCCGACTACAAGGGAGGGAGGATGCTTGGATCTTCCCTTGTTTAAGGCTGGGTTCTTCGTGTGGGCGATGGAGAGTGAATCTTGTTCTCCGTTGACCAGATGACCGTCCTGGACCGTCGGGGGTCTTCTCTTCGGCCGGTGGGGGAGTAACTCAGCTCCGGCTACCAAACTCTCAAAGAGGAGGTAGGCGAAGATAGGCTAGTACTCAGTAAGCCTGTTGAAGAATCTCCTCTCTCTCGGTCGTCGACGTCGGGCTTCTCTCTCTCGATGCCTTGATCTTCTGACCCTCTGGATTCAAATCTTCCACCAATCGACCAATCGACCCCTCCACCATAGCCAACAGGGCTATTTATAGGGGTCTTAGGGGGTGATCGTGCCCCCTAAAAATGCGCCTGAATGAGGGCCACTACCCGCCATACGCGCGGTAACTGACTCCCTACGATCTGGGCGGTTGCAACTGAGACGCGGATTTCAGACAAAACGCGCCTTGATGCTGAGACGCGGGCTTCAGGCCGGACGCGCCTTGGATGCTGAGACGCGAGCTTCAGTCCCTTGCGTCTTGGATGATGAGACGCGAGCGTCGAGCCAACGCGCCTTGATATTGAGACGCGGGCTTCGGGCCGACGCGCTTTGATGTTAAGACGCGGGTTTTCGAGCTAAACGCGCCTTGATGCTGAGACGCGGGCTTCAGGCCGACGCGTCTTGAAGTTGAGACGCGGGCTTCAGGCCGACGCGTCTTGAAGTTGAGACGCGGGCTTCAATCCTTTGCGTCTTTGATACTGCTTCTTTGGTGGCTTGCCTGTGTCTTTTTTAGACAGCCTACACCTACCTTAGCCTAGAATAAGGGAGCAAAGTGAGAGGGAGAGCGACTAGGGCAAGGTAAGCGATCATACCTCAGTTAACCCAACTCTGACCATCATTATCACTGACTTAAAGCTTTAGGGAGAGGATCTCTGAGATGTACCCCCTGGGACATTTTTTTTCCTTGGGCCTATTCCAGTTATCTAATGTTAAGTCTGCTAACTCAATTCATTGATTGCCTGATTTTACCCTCCCCTAAAACTCAATCTGACATCAGTAAGAATTGGGAGAAATATATGTCTTCATAATGTTGAGTGTCAGAGGAAATAATAGCCACAATCCTCACTGCGACTTCAGAGTTATGGGGTAATTGTAGAGAGAGGGCAAAGCAGGAGTAGAGTTTTTTAAACTCTATGACAGGACTTCGGTCGATCGGCCGTCAACTGACATGCACAAGGCTTGGATCGGTCGACTGCTCGGTTGATCGAAGTTGATAGAGAGAAGAGAAACCCATTGATTGGTTGATCAACCAGTCGTTCGTCGTCCGACATTTCTAGTAAGTCTTGCAATGTTGCAGGACTTTGCGCGATCGACCGGGCGGTCGACCGCACTTGGGTTGGTCAATCAGCCGGTCGACCGATAGTTAGGTCAGAACTGATTCTAAACCCGACCTGGAGCTATTTTGGGCTTTCTTCTCCTCCCTATAAATAGAGAATGTAACCCATTTTTAGGGTTAAATGGGTTGATTTTCAGGTGAGAGTTCTTGAGAGAATCTTGTAATCCTCTTGTAATCTTATGTAAATCATCATATAAGATCTCTCTCTTCTGCCCCGAGGACGTAGGCATCTTGTCGAACCTCGTAAATCTTGTTCTCCTTCTCTTTGTGTGTGTGTTTGTGCATCTAGGGTTGTGTTCTTGCATGCTCTAGCCCCAATAAGTGGTAACAGAGATCTAAGCAACGCTTAGGTTACGTTTGGTGGATTGGATCGTTGATTGAAAGCTTGAATTTTCTGGATCTAAGCTTTTTTTGGATAAAAATCAGATTGGATCTTATCTACAATCATTTGGTGGAGTGGATCTTTGGTTTGAAGCTTGAATCTTAGAGAATGGATGCTTCGGTTGGATAAAAATCAGATTTTTATCATATTAGATCTCATCTTCAATCTTGATGAAGAGATCAATTGGAAAATCATTTGTGGGTTTCAATTGGAGATAAAAATCAGAACTTTATCATTTGTAGTTCTATTCTATACTTATTCCATTTGTGTGGTTAAGAATATTAGGGAAATGGCTGGAGAAATATCCAGTGGGAGTGATCTTTTGTAGTAAAAAAACATTCAGAATGTTCATCACATGAAGACAGATGCAGTGAAGTTTGATGGCACAAAAAAATTTTGAATTATGGAGATGCGAGATAATGATGCCCTGAATACGCAGAATTTAGAGGATACTCTTGAACTTCAAGAGTAAGCTGCAGAAGTAGATGAGAAAGTTTAGAAAAAGATGAATAGAATGACGTGTGGCATCATTAGGTCTTACTTAACATAAAATCTAAAGTATGATACGATGAATGAGACTTCTATAAAGTCATTTGGGAGATTCTAGCGAGCAAGTACTGGACGAAGAGCATTGAGAACTGCTTGCATTTGAAGAGGAGACTTTACCGTTTTTCAATTGAAGGGTGGAATCTCTATTAGTGATCACATCAACAACTACATGTATCTTCTCATGGATTTGATAAAATTAGATGCAGTGATCGAGGATGAAGACAAAGTATTGATATTATTGAGTTCTCTCCCTGATGAGGATATGAGACCTTTGTGCTTTCCTTGATGAATGGGAGGACATTCTTAGCTACAGTGAGGTGACCGCTGCTCTTGTGACCTTAAATTAAGGAGAAAGGACAAGGAGTGTTCGATCAGTGATACATCAGCAGAAGTATTGACCGTGAGAGGAAGTACTCCAAACCAAAGAAGAGAAAATCAGCAGAAATTCAATTGGAAGTCTATGGTTGATAATCACAAATTGGAGAAGAATCAGTGTGCCTTCTGTAAAGAGAATGGACACTGAAAAAGTGATTGTTCAAAGCTCAATAAGTCAAAGAAAGAGTCACAGTCAGAAGCCAATGTCGTGAGGTCAGATGGTAATGATTCTGACTCTTCTTACTTTTTACTTTCTATTACACCATCAGGTTGTCATTCAGACGCGTCTGAGTGGCTATTGAATACGAGCTCTACCTACCACATTTGTCCTAGAAGGGAGTTATTTGCTACTTTTGAGGAGCTAGATGACGGTTTAATATCTATCGGAGATGATCACACATGCCAACTAGTTGGTAAGGGTACAGTTCGTATTAGGATGTATGATGAGATATTGAGAGAGTTGAAGAAGGTGAGATATATTCCTAGTATGATGAAGAATATAAGCATGCTTGGAGCTTTGGAAGCGGAGGGCCTCAGAGGGATTCTTGAAGAAGGCGTTTTCAAGATATCTAGTGGCTCTTGGTTGTTCTTAAGGGCATTAGACGCAATAATGTGTACTACTTGATGGGTAGTGCAGTTATTGAATTGCGTCTTTAGGACAGTTGGATGCGATTCCACCAGATCATGACACAGTGAGCTCGGAAAAGTTGGCTTGAAGTCAGATTAAGCATTGGTAGGTGCATCCACCTGCAATTTGGAAGCACATGACAATTATGTTCTGGTCAAGAAGAAGGTGAAATTTGACACTGATACTCACCATTTGTATGGTCTTCTTAAGTTGGTTCACGTAGATGTTTGAGATCCACCAAGACTGCATCACTTAGAGGTCATAAGTACTTTGTCTCTATAGTAGATAATTATTTTAGGCGTTGTTGAGTATACCCGATAAGACAAAGAGTTGAAACCCTAGAGTTGTTGGTGAAGTGGAAGGAGCTGATGAAAATCAGACAGGTAGAAAGATCAAGGTGCTCTGATGTGATCATGTTGAGAAGTACAAAGATTTTTTCCTACAATTTATCCAGAACAATGGTGTTGAGATCCACTTCACATGGTGTAGCGAGAGAGGCAAACCATACCTTGCTGGAGAAATTCGATTTTGTCTAATGCATCGTTGAATAAGTCATTTTGGGCTGAAACGATTGTGTATGCTAGTCATCTCTTGAATAGGCTACCGATGACTGCAATAGGAGGTAAGACTCTTTTGGAGATTTGGTCAGGTGGAGCTGCTCGTAACCATGGTTCACTTAGAATATTTGGTTGTCCAGCCTATGTTGATGTCAAGATAGACATGTTGGATTTTAAGGTGAATAAATTAGTATTTTTGGAATACAAGGAAAACTTGAAAGGGTACAAGCTATGGGATCTAAAAAACAAAGAGTTTGTCTCGAGTAAACAGTTACAGTGGATGAGGCTTTAATGGTGAAGCCTATCGTCTCCCAGCATGTATAGAAAATGAAGATCAAGTCAGAAGTATCATAGGGGGTGGAGGATGATGCTACTCCACATTGTCCAGTTGGTTCAGTATCGTCTGAGATTCCATCGGTCGTGACACCGGATGGAGATCGAGTAGCCAATATGGATACTGAGTATGTTGAAAAAGATGTTCAGATACAGTTAGAGGAACTAAGGGAATCCGTGAAGGTGTGCTATAAGGAAGCATGTATCTCATGTTGACGAGGTTCATATGACTCGACCAGTTGGGTTCGCTACTGCAAAGAAGAGAGTTGGTTGAGCTCGCTGGAGCTCATTTGGATAAACTACGAGAGGCTTAATCCCTTGGGCAGAGGGTACATAGGAAGCCGTGATGGTACAACCATTTGGTGGTGCAACCCGTATGAAGCTATTTGGGTTATTGGGTTCTCGAGAATTGGCAGCGGAAGCTGATTTGTACTTCACGTAGAGGTGGAGAGTGGACTTCACGTAGAGGTGAAGTGTTGTAATATCGATGAACCTTTGATCTTCCGGTGAGAAGATAGTTTAACTTGCATAAGGGAGCGTGCATTCAGCCGATGTTGTTATTTGGTGTGCTCTACTCAGATTTGATTGGACCATCTTGAAGACATTTGAATTGGTGTTCCTATCAGTTGTTGAGTCATTGTTTACTCATGTTGGGTTTTTCTTAAGGTCATTTGGAATGATGTTCCATTCAGTTGCTGATTTGTAGACACGTTCTTTGATCGGCCAATATGGTATTGATTCTCTTCAGTAGAGTGTTGGGAAGGCATGTATGGTGCATTCCGTTTGGATGACTGAGCTGAATTTGAAAATTTACAATTGATATTGGAGTTTGGAGAGAGTTGCCTGAGGGGACGACTAACTCAATTGGACCCAGTATAATCATTTGAAATCAATTGTAAGTGTGCTGGCGATTCGTTTTAGGAACCGGTTGGTCCGTTCGGCCAAGTCGAGATCGTGTGTCGATTTACTCGAGATTGTGTCAATTTCGTCAAGTATTCATTAGAGTTCGGTTCAGATTTGAAAAATCTTCACTGAGGTGGAGAATGTAGAGAGATGGCAAAAATAGGAGATAAAGTTTTTAAAACTCAATGACAGGACTTTGATCGACAGGGCGGTCAACCAACATGCCCAAGGCTTGGATCGATCGACCACTCGGTCGATCAAAGTTTATAGAGAGGAGAGAAACTCATTTGTCCGTCGACAGGCCGGTCGACCGACATTTCCAATAAGTCCTGCAATGTTGTAGGTTTTGCGCGACTGACCGGGCGGTTGACCGCACATTTTGGTCGGCCGACCGGCCGGTCGAACGATAGTCGGGTCAGAACTGATTCTGGACTCGACTTTTTGGGGTTTCTTCTCCTCCCTATAAATAGAGGATGTAACCCAATTTTTAGGGTTAAATGGGTTGATTTTCTGGTCAGATTTTTTGAGAGAACCTTATAATCCTCTTGTAATCTTGTGTAAATCATCATATAAGATCTCGCTCTTCTACCCGGGACGTAGTTATCTTGCCGAATCTCGTAAATCTTATTCTCCTTCTCTTTGTGTGTGTGCGCGTTTGTGCATCTAGGGCTGTGCTCTTGGCATGCTCGTGCCCCAACAGTAATGACAACAACTTCAATTTAATATTAGAGTTACCTAAGTTCAGTTCTCGCATATTCAATTCTTGTTGGTGCATATTTAAGAAATAAATTAAAAAGTACCGATTTAAAAAGTACAGCTGTGAAGAAAGGACACTCGACCTATATTTGCACAAATTCTTCTGTTTTTTAATTTATTTTTTCAACTAGACTTCCTAGTTGTATAGTCAGTGTCATGGGATTTTTAACGTCTGAATCAGTCCAGATACGTCATTAAAAGGATTTGCAAGTGGTCTAAGAAAAGTCTATTTGATCAACTATGCCAGCGGCTGACGAGGACGCCTCCTTTTCTCTGCTCTACATTTCACAAATCATTTGTATTTATACGTTTGCTTGTAACAAATGGAGACAAATATTGCTAAGCGATTGAGGAATCCCATTTTCGGTCTCAAACATCCAGGCTAGAATCCGTCTAATGACTCTAAACTAATTTTTCTGTACACAAATTATTCATGCTTAGTTCGTGATTGATCTTTGACTCAGGTTCAACTCTTAAGGGCCTGTTTGTTTCCCCGCAAAACGCCGCAAAATCGCAAGTCGTAAAACTCTTTTCCATTTTCAGCTGTTTGTTTCGTTGTAAAACATTTCGTAAAATACAACTCTCATTTCCCACTTGCAGTTGCTACAGTTAAATTTGTGGTCATATAAATCTCACTTTTACACTCAAATTTTCCCACTTGCAACTGCTACAGTTAATTTTGTGGTCATGTAAATTCTACTTGTAATACATTCGTAGTGCCAAAGCAGTTACTTGATAATCAATATATAATTTAATATTATTAAATATTTAATATATTTAATATTTTTAATAGTGTTTAATTTCTTACCGAATTATTTTATACTGGTATTTTTTAGTTTTTTATTATTTTAAGATTGTTTTAATATTTACTATTTTATTATTTTAATTTAATATATAATTTAATATTGTTATTTAATACTTTATTATTTATTAATATTTACACCAATTTTCTTAATATTTTATTTAAATTTAATATTTTATTAATATAACAATAATGTGTTTTAATATAAAATTATTATATATTTAATTTATTTATTTCTTGATATAAATAATTACTTTATTAATATTATAATATACTTTAAAATTATATTAATATTTTATTATGTTAATATTGTAATAATTCATTATAATAATATCATAATAATATTTCATTATTAAATTTATAATTATATTTTACTTTGTTAATTTTATATTTTTATAATATTACGATATTATTATCATAAAATTTAATATTATAATAATCTTAAGTATTTTATAATATTATAATATTATAACTATATTTTATTAATTTTCTTAAGATTTTTTTAATATTTATGTTTTATTAGTATCCTTAAAATTTTATTCAGTTTCTTTAGATTTTCTTAAAATTTTATAATTATTTATTTAGTTAATATTGTAGTAATATTTTACTAATTTTACTAATATTTTATTTATATTATTGTTATAAATAAAATATTAAGATTATTAATTTTTTATCTCAAATTTATTAATACAATTTAATTTGTAATAGTAGATTTAATTTAATAGTATTTATAATATTTAAATTACTGCTACAGTTAATTTTGTGGTCAACTTTTCCACTTACACTTTTACATTACCAACCAAACACCGTAAAACACAATATACTTTATCATTTACACTTTCACTTTATCAACCAAACACCGTAAAACACAATATACTTTTCCATTTACACTCCACTTTATCAACCAAACACCGTAAAACACAATATACTTTTCCATTTACACTCCACTTTATCAACCAAACACCGTAAAACACAATATATTTTCTCTGCTACAGTTCATTTTTTCCATTCTCATTTTACGACTTGCGACGTTTTACAACGAAACAAACAGGCCCTAATCTAATTTCATTTTTAAGTATTATTCATATTTGGAATCATCCACACAAAGATGAATTAAGCTAGTAATTTGGTCCCTGCTCTATATATTTTTTCTCCAATGTCTGCAGCTGTGGATGCTAATTTTATGACCAACAAAATATTAAGAGTTTAGACTTGGTAGCACTAATAAATTTCTCTTTCCCCCGACGCACTCTCCTTCAACAAACAAATCAAGTTTTGATACTCAAACTCAGGATGTGTAAACCTGAAGGAATTGGTCAATCGATACATTTAATATTTCCATGAAAAGAGAATCGAGATTCATAAGCAATATTCATCCCCCATTGTCACTGATGACACAGAGACAGAGCTTTCACAATTTGCACCGAACACACACATGGCTGCAGCTCCCCCGCTCCTCCCTTGGTCCCCAAGTCGTTGATTTTGCATCCAGTCCGCAAACCAAGTGCCAGAAAGCGATTGATTCAAATGGGCAGCTTGTCATGTACAGTCCACTCAGTCGGTGATATTCACACACGGTTTTTTTTGCATTCGCACCTCCAGCGCGGGTAGCTGCAGGCTGCCGCCGCCTTGTCTGTTCCTTTTGGAATCCAGTCCCATTTTTCTTTAAGGAAGCGTTTGATACAGACTGCAGATTCTTTCCATAATAAAAAGTCCTACTGATAAAATCCACCCTGACTCTCAACGGAACAAATAATTCAACGGACAGAGACCCCCGACCCACCAACGACCCTCCTCCGCTCCTCCTTGGGCCTCACCAAGTAGTCCTTTAGTGGGACCCACTGTAGTCGACCAAAAAGAAACAAATAGACATATAGTGATGCTCTCTCTGTCGTCTGCTCCGATTCCTTTCCCGGATTCCACGTGATGGGTCCTGATTCTCACCCAAGTTCCTGACCCGAATCCGAAACCAGCGGAAGCTGGTGGTACTGGTATTGTTGAATGATTCAATTGAATTAAATTGAATCCCTATCAGCTTCAAAGTTTGGGGTGGTTTCGGGTTCGGGTCTTCCACCGGCGGCGGTTGCTGACATGTTGGGCTCTGGGTTGAATCTGGTGACCACCGTTATCGGGTTCGGGATGAGCGCCACTTTTATTGTCTTCATCTGTGCCCGCTTGATCTGCGGCCGGATCCGGTCGGGGGACTCTCGGGCTGCCACTTTCGATATCGAGCTCCGCTCCGATCTCGACCCGGTACCGAAACCGCTCTTCTTGTGCCTCGATTTATTTATTGTGTGGAACTGTTATTGCTGTGAATTGTGTTGCAAATTTTGTTTGGGTGACAGCGAGAGCACACGATTCATGGGCTGGAGCCGGTGGCTGTTGCGGCGATTCCGTCAGTGAAGTACACGTCCGAGTCTTTTGAGTCCAGAGAAGATGCCCAGTAAGTGCTTGTGTTCGTGCGCGCGCGCGCGTCTGTTGTTTCTCATTTTTCAGATTCTTGTGTGATTTCAATCTCGTTGATTTCAAATCTGTGAATTTTGGGCAAAGTGGTGGGGGGTTTGCATTTTTCCGTTCTAGTTTGAACATTGTGAGGTTTGATTCAAATGGCTGAGAAACTTCCATGTTCACTTGAAGCGTCTGTATTAAGTTTGCATCCCATAAAACACTATCCTTCAGATTTCCTGGTGGCATAACGAGTAGTCAAAAGCTTTGTGTCTAGCATGAAGAAGGCAGATAATTGATACGGTTACTTCACTTTTGGGTGTTTCTTCCTAGATGGGAAGCAAATTTTATTAAAACAGATTGCCATAGGCTTTTGAAGTTGTCAGTTATCTTTGTGTGAAGCTAAGCCATACCATTCAGTCTTCTTCAATCTGTGGAGAAATTTTGATGAATCAGGTGAGTCAGTATATAGCAAGAATCCTAGATCCTTCAAGTCTAGAGAGGGAGGGAGGGCGATGAGGACATTGAAGATCCAAGAAGTTATTGGAAAACCTACTCAAGCAGGAGAAAGAAAGCCTAAGTTAGGATTTGATTAAGAGTAGGAGCAGGAGTAGTCTTTGATTAGGAGTATAAGTAGTCTTTTATTAGTTTTTTTTATATTTCTTTTATTAGTTCTTTGATTAGGAGTATAAGTAGTCTTTTATTAGTTTTTTATTATTTATTTTATTAGTTCTTTATGATTAGGAGAATGACGTGGCACAAGTAGTACATGTGACTTTTGTTTATAAATACTCTTGTAGGATTTTATTTGAGAATTAATGAATGAATGAATTATTAAAATTTGAAACCTTAGTTTTCCTTGAAATCTTTGTTTGAAGTATAGAGTGGGAGAGCGATTCTCTTGGGTGCGAATCTCTAAATCTAAATCTCTGTGTTCGATGCATGAAGTGGGTAAGAAATTCACCTAGTGAGAGTCCCAAATCTTTACCTTTCTCTAATTTTCATAAATCCTAGATTAGTTCATCTCCAATCTCACTATAACCCGATTCCCCTCTTCTGTCCTGCATCAAATGGTATCAGATTTGGATTATTAAATTATTGAGAGATTGAAACCTTAATTGGGATCCTTTTGAATCTTTATATGAGAAGCATGAAGTTGGAGAACAATTCTCCTGGATGTGAAGTTCGAATTAAATTTTTATTTGCAATGCATGGAGTGAGTGAGCAATTCACCTGGGTGAGGCCTGAATTTTTTATCTTTTCCCTAATTTGTGATGCATGAAGTAAGTGAGCAAATCACTTGGGTGAGATGCTTGAATTTCTATCTTTTCTCTAATTTTCACAAACCTTACATTAGTTCTCCCCTATCTTATCACAAACCTTAGTTTCTCCTCTTCTGTCCTATGTGAGACCCCTCTTTCCTTCGACGACGTCGACGAGACTCCCCTTCACTGACAGGATCTCAGTTGACACCGCCGATGACCACTTCTTCACCCGCGACCTTGCCTGCGCCCATCAGCTTTATCGATGACTACCAAATTACCTGCCGACCTTGCTTGCGTCAGCCTCGCTCGCGATCACCAACTCCACCTTGATCGGATATGTCCGCTGATCTTCTCTGCACGACCCAGGTTTGATTCGCTATATTGCTCGACCCACTTCAGAGATGCCACATATTCAGGCCCGACCCACCACAGATCCAAACCGCCCCATTTTAGACTTTAAAAAAAATGGATATATTGATTTTCGAGTTGTTTCTCAGTTGTTCTGAAGACAATTCAAGCCATTTTTGAGGTGTTGGATTCGTGAGAAATGACACTCCTGATGCGGACATCCAAGGAGCGTCACTGTTCGAGTTGTTTCAGTTGATTGGAGTCTATATTCTATTTATTTGAGTCGATGTTGTTTTCTTTGTTTTAACTTTATATTTCTCCTTTTTTTTAGTCCCACATCGACTACGTGGAGAAAGTCTTCAGTTTGTAAGCCTATAAAGGTAAAAGTCTAATAAGTTGTAAAGGGATGGAGATTGATGAATAAAATTCTGATTTATTTTGAAATGAAAATATCTTATCTTTTGTAAATCGGGTGTGAAATCCAATTCAAATAGTTTGGGTGTGAAATCCAAATCTAGTTATCCTCTTATCCCCTCTTCAAAATTCTATCCTCTTTATCAAATCCCACTACCAAATTCAATCTCAATTACAACCAAATCCTCAGCCAAATAATTAAAAAAAACCAAAATTACAAAGCCAACAGAAAAGAGAGAAAAACCCCAACAAAATCCTTTTTCCCACATCCTCACGTGCTGCCACTTCTTATCTTTTTTTCCCTCAAGTGGCCCCCACCCCTTCATCTTCTTTCCCTTCTCTTCATCCTGCAAACCAAAAAAAAAAAAAAAAAAAGAAAGAAACCCAACAGACCTCTGTTTCTTTTTTCTTCTCCTTCGTTTTGCCTCAAACGAACCCATCAATTTCATGTTCTCCTCTCGAACCTTCATCTCGACATCACAAGCTTCTTCTCACAGGTTTTGTTTCTCCTTCGTGTCGCCCCACGACAAGCCAACCTCCATCAGGCTGCTGTTATTTAAAACAGCCCCAAAATCAAAATTCTATTTACAGAACCAACAAAAAAAAAAAGAACCCATTACCTTTTCTGCGGAGCCCCATCTCCCTCCTCCGTCTGAGCAGAACTCGAGGCACCAACGGCCTCTTCACCGCCAGCATCCATTCCTCCTCACTGTAACTGTGCAGCCAAGGTCCCAAATCTCTCGCTTGCTGCTGCAGAGCAAGCCAGAGCAAGTCTCCTCTTCCACCACTGCAGTTCGACGACATATCAACAGTCCCTGCAACAACAACAACAACAACAGTGACTCATTATCAACGAATCGAGTACTACATCATCAAACAACAGAGTTCAAGTAACAACAAATTCAGCAGTACAAAGTCCATTACAGTACGGATCCAAAAGAAGCCACTCGGTGGTAATCTCTCTTTTCGAGTATCAGATTATCAATTGGGAATTCAGTAGATTTATTCTCTAACTTATTATCATATTAATCTGATGTCCACTAGCATTGTGAGAGTTGTGTGTGTTTACACTTGTTTTATCTACTGGTATTGATATTGCGAGTAAGACTGAACAAGTTAATTGATTATTGTTGTATTTGATTTCTTCAAGACTAGATTATCTAAACCTACGCATGCAAATGAATTGTTAAAATCCATCGTGTCGCATTACTAATTTAAAGTAATTTCCTACCAAAGATCATTATGTTGGTGAAACGTTGCAAATTTTGAGTTAATCACTGATATATCGCGCCATAGGGCCTTCCATTTCACATCAGTTGGTATCAGAGCATGGTTTAGGTAGGAAAACTTCTACATCATACCGTTGTTAGGAATTCATATTTTTCTTTGCATCAAATAATTTAAA
The DNA here is from genome assembly GCA_038442645.1 of Agave tequilana. NCBI lineage: Eukaryota > Viridiplantae > Streptophyta > Magnoliopsida > Asparagales > Asparagaceae > Agave > Agave tequilana. Next base: position 114,845 of record JAVJIF010011516.1, on the reverse strand, counting down.
AAAAATAAAAAAAATTGCATCTAGTAACTCTCATCCCACCCCTATGGATTCCCAACTTGCCACGGCACTTGCCGCGATAAGTGCTCAACTTGATAACTTGATTCAAACACGGAGTCCTATAATCATACCTTAGATAGGATCATCACTGAAGTCGAGAGAAGAAGTCTGATAACACCAATTCTCCAGTGAATCCATACACCTCAAATGAACTAAGTCAAATCGTCGTTGCCAACGACAGATTAAAGAAAGATATTTCGGTGATTAGACTCGACCCTAAACGAATCAAGCCTGAAAATCCTACTCTCTTAGTAGCCACGCCTGTGATAAAAGAGTCTAGCGACAGAGACTACTCCAAGCTTAGTCCCACGATTAAGTGTTATAAGTGTCAAGGCTATGGGCATGTTGCTGCCAACTGCCCAACTCTAATCAAAGTCGCTCAAGTTAGGAAACCACCTGTAACAAATTCAGAGTTCCTTCCTCCCTTACTACCGACACCACCTTCTCCACTTTCTTTACTGCCGATTTCTACTGTCATTGTCTGCTCTGGTCGTCAACATCTGCCTCCTCTATTACCGACACCTACCCCTATGATTATGGAGCTTATTGATGTCCTCTCTGAAGAACCTATTTGCCAGGCGGAAGAGTCTGAAAACTCAGACCTTGACGAAAAGACTATAGGTGATAATCTTGAGAAGTCCAATACTTCGAGTCCTCTTGAAGTTGTTCCAGACATTACAGAGTTTACTGATATCTCTCCTAAAGACAGTGCTCTGAATCTCCCCGAAGTCAGCCCTATCGTCAAGGAATCTATCATTGTCTTTTCCAAAAATCTCCCGGATAAGCTATTACTGACGCATGATATCCAACACGCCATTGAGTTAAGCCCAGGAGCTAATTTTACCGACTTGCTACACTTTAGGTTGAATCCTACCAAGCAAATCGATCTTAAATGGCAAGTTGATAAGTTTCACTGGAGGTCAACCAATCATGCATTGTGCCAATAAACATCCACTTTTATGAGGACAAATTTTGAACTATATAGTGACAAAAGATGATGGTCAGATCAGGGATATTTCCATCTCTGGTCGATCTGCATTCGAAAACTTAAGGGATGTCGTTATGAGAGAACCTCACAGTTTGCAGAGTATCAACTTTTTCTCCCTTACAGTTAAATCAAAGGGTATTTTTACTCAGACTTTACCTGTTAAAATACCTCTTGTCATCATTAACAAAGTAATAGGCAAACTATCACATACATTTATGCTGGTACGTCTAATCATCCCTTTTGATAGAGGTTGTGAGTATTGTTGACCCACTGAACCAAGTGCCTAAAATTTTTTTCATCCAATAGGGAGTCAAGTTACTCTTTTGCATACGTAGGCACTAAAATGAGATCCTTGCTACCGTTCATTCTAGAGTATTTTGAGTCAGAATATCTAAGTTTGCATCCCATTTTCACACACACGTGCACGATCTACACATGGAAAATCAGTGATATATTTGAACAATGCAACGTTAACTGTAATTTATAAACTTGTATCAGAAAGTTATTTAAAACTTTTAGTGTTGACAGCTTAAGATGGTTCGGATTCATCTGAAACGGTTTCCCCCGGGAACTGTTAATGATTTGCATGCTGTAGTGTTGGATTTTTGAAATCTTGTAAAATTCAAATTACAATATTTGTGTTATATCTTTTAAAGATTTTGAAATTAGTCCTATTTTCAATATTGGGTATTCAGTGGATTACATGTATTTAATTTTAACCCTAACAACTTACATGTTGTAAGCCTTTCCTGAGCCATTTTTTTTGAGAGTCCCCACATTGAGTCCACTCCTAGATATTCATCCCAATACAGCGTGAAATGTGATAAAATTTTAGATGATTAAATTATCTGGTGTATTCTAGTAATATTTGATTGTTTGAAATGAATATTACCTATTAAGTTGTGAGTTGCAGTAAGTACACTCAGTTGTGTTAAAGTGTTACAGAAGCTTTCTAGACCAAACTCGACGGAGTTGAGTTTTCTCCCACCTAGGGAGAATGATGCGGACATCCAAGGAGCGTCACTGTTCGAGTTGTTTCAGTTGATTGGAGTCTATATTCTATTTATTTGAGTCGATGTTATTTTTTTGTTTAACTTTATATTTCTCCTTTTTTTTAGCCCCACATCGACTACGTGGAGAAAGTCTTCAGTTTGTAAGCCTATAAAGGTAAAAGTCTAATAAGTTGTAAAGGGATAGAGATTGATGAATAAAATTCTGATTTATTTTCGAAATGAAAATATCTTATCTTTTGTAAATCGGGTGTGAAATCCAATTCAAATAGTTTGGGTGTGAAATCCAAATCTAGTTATCCTCTTATCCTCTCTTCAAAATTCTATCCTCTTTATCAAATCCCTCTACCAAATCCAATCCCAATTACAACCAAATCCTCAGCCAAATAATTAAAAAAAAAAACCAAAATTACAAAGCCAACAGAAAAGAGAGAAAAACCCCAACAAAATCCTTTTTCCCACATCCTCACGTGCTGCCACTCTCTTATCTTTTTTTTTTCCCTCAAGTGGCCCCCACCCCTTCATCTTCTTTCCCTTCTCTTCATCCTGCAAACCAAAAAAAAAAAAAGAAGAAAGAAACCCAACAGACCTCTGTTTCTTTTTCTTCTCCTTCGTTTTGCCTCAAACGAACCCATCAATTTCACGTTCTCCTCTCGAGCCTTCATCTCGACATCACAAGCTTCTTCTCATAGGTTTTGTTTCTCCTTCGTGTCGCCCCACGACAAGCCAACCTCCATCATGCTGCTGTTATTTAAAACAGCCCCAAAATCAAAATTCTGTTTACAGAACCAACAACAAAAAAAAAGAACCCATTACCTTTTCTGCCGGAGCCCCATCTCCCTCCTTCGTCTGAGCAAAACTCGAGGCACCAACGGCCTCTTCACCGCCAGCATCCCTTCCTCCTCACTGTAACTGTGCAGCCAAGGTCCCAAATCTCTCCCTTGCTGCTGCAGAGCAAGCCAGAGCAAGTCTCCTCTTTCACCACTGCAGTTCGACGACATATCAACAGTCCCTGCAACAACAACAATAACAGTGACTCATTATCAACGAATCGAGTACTACATCAAACAACAGAGTTCAAGTAACAACAAATTCAGCAGTACAAAGTCCATTACAGTACGGATCCAAAAGTGAAGCCACTCGGTGGTAATCTCTCTTTTCGAGTATCAGATTATCAATTGGGAATTCAGTAGATTTATTCTCTAACTTATTATCATATTAATCCGCTGTCCACTAGCATTGTGAGCGTTGTGTGCGTTTACACTTGTTTTTCTACTGGTATTGATATTGCGAGTAGGACTGAACAAGTTAATTGATTATTGTTGTATTTGATTTCTTCAAGACTAGATTATCTAAATCTACGCATGCAAATGAATTGTTAAAATCCATCGTGTCGCATTACTAATTTAAAGTAATTTCCTACCAAAGATCATTATGTTGGTGAAACGTTGCAAATTTTGAGTTAATCACTGATATACCACGCCATAATGCCTTCCATTTCACATCACCTTCACATCCCAATGTTTCCGTTAGTAAGTTCTGACATAACAGAGGACGACATATTTAATAATGATGTTTATGGAGCTCAGAGCCATCTGGCTTCTGAACAAAGAAAGCACACACATGCTTCAGGCAGAATGGCTAGGGAGGAAGTCAGGTCTGAAGCCAGTATGCCCATGCACAAATCAGATCCGAGTACTTCAAAGTGATTCTTAATCTAGGTAGCACGAGTACTTCAAAGTGATTCTTGTTTCTGTGTCTGACACTAGTTGGAACGTCATCTTGTCCAGCATGTTTCACTTTGGAATTGTGTCAAATTTTAAAAAAAATGCATGTTGGAGCTGTGTTAGATTTTTGGAAAATTATAAAAATTGCACGTTGAACACAATAAACCATGCGTTGCTCAAACAAATATAAAAAGAGACCTTTGACATAAACAGGCTTCTATGTTAACATAACACGTGGATGGGCATCGTAGACTTGTATTAGACAAGGTGTTTGATTGGACTTTTGGATTTTATTGATTTAGATACTTGATTAAAGGCTACAGATTACAGTCATTAGGATTCTTTTTTATTTTTCCTTCTATTTATAATAAAATATGTCCTAATCTTAGTAGATTTTGATGTGTATTACATACAAACATGCACATATATAGCCCTCTCACCGTGTTATTCCCATGCACTAGTTTTTTATGAAATTGATGTGTCACATTGTCCCTAATATGTCGTATCCATGTCTCATCCGTATTCATGCTTCCTAGATCTTGATACATCTAGAGGAAGATGTTGTACAATTTGTACCTCATGCTTGCCTCCTATTTTAATTACAACTCTAGCTAAGGCCTACTCTCTATCGTGTTTTGAGCTCCAAAAATTATGTGCAGCACATCCACTTCTTTTGCCCTCATCAAGCTAACAACCTTAATTTTAGGTCACTGAGTTCGTCATAAACGGGTCCAAAGTCGTAGTACAATGACCATCACCAAGAGAAGATGTGATTTTCACCTTAAGGCGAAAAATTCTTGCCAACCCAGAATTAATGAGTAAAAGAAAAGGTTGAATTAATTACCTTTTTTTATACAGTCATGTTTCAAAAACCCTAATTCACATTGAAAGTCTACGACCCACACTTGCAATTCCTTTCAATCTAGTGCACTGGCCATTGTAAGATAGTTGAAACTTAATCATAGAATTCCTCAACTCACTAACCTTTCTCTTAATAAACAAGCCTCTTTAATAATATGCCTTATACTATATTTACGGACACACTTTTCGTAACTTGTGTATGCCAAGTATCCAATGCAGGACAAATTACGCCTTAAAATATTAAGGGTTTTTAGATATGTACCTCCCAAATTATTTGTTTAGAAAATATCCCTCAGATCATTGGTATTGTCAATTACCATTCAAATATCGTGCATTTTGTAAATTTACCCCTATAGTTAGATTTTGAATAAAATAAGAGTGTTTTACCCATTATGCCTTTTTTCTTTCTTGTTCATCTCTCTTCTTCTTCATTATTCTTATATGATATAACCCAAAATTCTTATCCCTTCCTCATTCTTCTTCTCTCTCCCTTAAACCTAAAAGTCCTTCAAAATTTTTCTCAAATTCCTTAAGGGCCATATGTGAAAATGATTTAATGTGAGTATTTGATGATAAATGATTGGAATAAGAATTCATTTGATTTGAGAGATAGAAGAGGAGAAAGATGAGAAATAGGTAGAAAAGAAGACGAGTCCGTAGGCTTAAATTGAGATGTAGTGGTTTAATCATTTAAATAAGGACAATTTCATCTTTTTTAAAAAGATTAGGCAAGTTAATATAATCAAGCTGGCTGTAGTCGGTGGGACACTAAAGGCTTGGGAAACTACTATCTAAATTGACACCTTACCATATTCAAAAATCTGGGAAGCATTTTTTATGCTTTTAGGAATTGTATCTCTGTTCTTAGATTATTTTTTTGACACTTTTCGTGATACTCGTTCAAATCATGTAGGAAACTCATATGACACAAGTTTTATTACTTGAGTTGCTCAAAACATATATAAAACTCATCTATTGATAGGAAAAGTTTTTAAAGGACTATTTATATATAAAAGAAAATTCTTGAAAATTTTATTTACACTAATTTTAATACAGAGGTTTTATAAATTCTTTATTTAATAAAGAATGTTATTGAGAGTATGCATGCATTAATAATCATATTTATATAAGGGTTATATTCAATAAAGTTTTTATTTTTTGCAAGTTACAGAAGTGATGCTTTCTTTATAGGCTGAATTTCTAAATACCCCATTAATGTTTCACCGTTTCCTAGAAAACTCCCTGAACTTCGGAAATCTCAAAATACCCTCTTAAACTATCTGTGTATCATATTACCCCCGTAACGTCGTTAACGGTCGTTGCGAAATGACCTATTTACTCCTACCGTTGCATCAATTAACAAAAATCATTCCAAATTAAAACAAGTAAACACATGCACGACACATGATATCTAAGGGTGATTTCATCATAAAAAATGCATGTGAAAGACACGTGACCATCAGCAGATGGCCAACTAATGGCAGGGGGTTTTCTGGGAATATTTGAGATACTTTAAAGGGGTATTTTGGGATTTCCGAAGTTCAGGGGTTTTTTTTTGGGAGAAGAGTGAAAGATTAATGGAGTATTTATAAATCCAGCCTTCTTTATAAGACTTATTTCTTGCAATCTTTATAGAAAATTTTAAATTAGCTTGAAGAATTTGTTGTAATTTAAAATTTGACATTTATGGAATTGAGGATATATAGTCATGTTATATATGTATGCATATATACACCAAGTATCTCGTATCCATCTCACATGTCATATCCTGCTTTCGTGTATTGTCCTGGTAACCATGGTTAAACAACAAGATTCAACTTGGACAGAAAAGTATGCTTGGATTGCATATCATAAAATTGAGGGGACTAAGTGTTCAGATTCTTCATCTACTAGAGAAGGCAAACAAAATTATGCACTATGTTTTATAATATGTGCTCATGATATATCTAGAGATCTCCACCCTAATGATTGAGACCCGTTATTGTGACTTAGTATCCTAAGCTAGTTACACATTACTACTGTTTAAGAAACCCTTGTCGCTCTGCGTACGGTCCTATCATAGTACGTGACATAATAATTAAGGTTTCTAGGGATAGTTTTTTTTATTGGAAGCACTGGCGCATAGATCCCCATTTTCATTCAAAAGGTTCTAATTAAATGAGGAAATACAATAATCTATTATACAAACATAAATTACTCTCTCCTAGCCAAGAAACGACATCACTCACAAAATCAAAAGCCCTCAGTCAGGGTAGCAAAAGTTACATGCAAATAAAAGCCCACCTGAAACATGTAGAGCCAACCTTGGTCGTCCTCTTTGGCGGCTCTAACCAAGAGTGGTAGAGGCATCTAGGTTGGCAAGCTCTTTTAGAAGTCAGTATGAAGGGAGCCTTGGAGGCTAACTTCCATCTCGTCTAAGTAAGACTTGTCTAGAATATTAGCTTGAATGTAATGAAAAGTCTCAGAACAATCCTTCTGTTTATATGTAGTTGTGACATTTATGTCCCACAATTTGCAGCTGACAACTCTGATACCTTGGGCTCTCCATGTGAACTGCAAGCTTCTGTTGGATGCAAACTTCTCTTTCTACTACGAAATCATTTTGGTGTATTTATCATGTTGTAGTAAATGATCAACAGGCTTCTTACTAACAAAGAACACAGTCACTAGACCTGCATTCCTCTTAAGAAGGTTAACTCTAGTCAAAATAGCATCTTAAATCCCTCACTTCTGTAGGTCTTTATGTTAGCTACTAACAAACATTCCCGAATGAACTTGCAGTGAGAGCTCTTGTGAAGTTTCTATTGGGCTCTAGCGAAGTTCATTGTGATATTCACCCTGTACGTGTTTCCAGACCTGAAGCCAGCTGATCAAGCCCTCCCTTCTCTTCTCATATCTCTGTAAAGTAAGCTTTAAAATGCGATACAACTGTGACACTTCTTTATCAATTATATGGAATCGTTTTCACCTTGACCAGCAAAAAGAAGATTGGGGAGTTCATACCTTCAAGCTGTCTCCCTCCACCACCGTAACCTACAGAAGTTATATATTTTTTGCTTTCTATGGTGAAGGTGGTTACATGAACACCTTTGTGACCTTGGCCATTGCCTTCTAGAAACTGGAAGTTGCAGACTTGTGTTTAGGTGCCCTTTCCATACCTTGGTACACATATTTATGGTTGTTGAATTGGAGAGGGTCGGGTGAAGCCTAATTGTGAGCATTGCTTGCTGTCAAGTATCAGATTATTCATGCCCAGAAGTTAATTACTCCTAAACTGTCCTGTTCCTTAGGGTTGTACGCTACTTAACAAATGGATATTCCCATTTGGTTAGATTCTCTTTATAAAAGAATGTGTGAATCTTTTCAAATTGATCTCCACCCATCCTGATAGCTTAAAGAAGGATAGATGGGTAGAGAAGAGGCATTGATGATGGTTATTTTGCCTCCAAGAGAGAACAACTTGCGGTTGTGTACTGCCCATCCTCTCAATGAGGGACAACCACTCCCCTATGTGTAAGACTTCTATGACGGACAAAGAGTCCTTATACTTAAAAATGGAAATTCTCCACCGTACCACTAAAGAGGCCTGCGACTGGAGTCCCTATATAGTGAACTGCTATGAAAGTTCAATCCTGACCACATATAGAAATTACAGATTATCCATTTGAGAACTATAACTTGTGCTTTGCAGTTTTTTAACAGGGTTTCATCAACAAATTGGTGATGAATAATAAGGTCAACAAGGCTAGTCGCTTCTAGAGCCTCTAATAGGCCCTAATCATAGCACATGGGATGGCGGGGTATTATCCTATTGACATAGAGAAAGAGAAGTCAGTATAGCCCCTTCCACCCTAACCCTTTGCTATTCAAACAGGTTTCCAGGATTAAATAACAATTATATTCATTCAATGATATCCTATTAAATAACAAATAAACAAGTGCAACAAGATAATCATAGTAATATTCAATTGGCACACATTATTGGGATGTAAATGAGCTTATATCTATGAAGCACGGACACAGCCCCACGCTCACCGTGTCTGTGTCGGGCACGTATCTGACACAGATACGTGACCAACACGTGTCAGACACGGTTCAAGCCGTGTACAGCTCAAACCGCCTGGTTTTGTTGGGCTTGGACACTGACCCGACATGGGTCGGGTGCGGCTAGGACACGGGCGGTGTGGGCGAGTGGGCGCAAGCGGGCGAAACTCGAGAACCCGACCCGACTATAATAAAACCATAATCGATCGCAGATCGAGCCCCTCCCTCCCTCTCCTCTCTTTTCTCCCCCTCTCCCCTCAATTTCGATAGGAGAGGCCCTCCCTCTTCTCCTAAATTCCGATCTGATCGGCGATCCCTTCTCCATGTCCCCCTCTTAGCTCCATCTCCCTCTCTCCCCTTAATTCTGATCGGCGAGGCCCTCTCTCCCCCCAATTCCGATCGGTGAGACCATCTCTTTCTCATATGCGAAGAGAAAGATTGTCTCTCTGGTGGTGGATCTGGTTGAGAATGTGGCGGTAGAGCTCGGCGTCGTCATGGAGCTCGTGGTGGTGGATATGGTGGAGATTGTGGTGGTGGAGCTCGTCTGAGATAATTACCCCTCTCCATCTCTCTCTTTCTCTCTAATGTCTCTGTATCTCTCTTTCTCTGTGATCTCTCTCTTCATCTCCCTCTGCCCCTTTCTTCCCTCCCTCTGTTGTTCGTCTCTTTCTGCCCCTCACTCTCTCTACTCTTTCTCTCTTTGCTCCCTCACTCTATCTCACTCTGCTCTTTGCTTCTCTTTTTGCTCTCTATGCGCCCCTCTCTCACTCTGCTCTGTCTCTCTGCCCCTCTGTCCTCTCTCGGCAGTGAGAAAGAGAGAGGATCAGATAGACTGGGAGAGAGAGGAACAGAGAGCACAGTGAGAGAGAGTGAGGGAGAGAGAGGATCAAAGAGACTGAGAGAGGAGCGGAGAGACTGGGAGAGAGGAGCAGAGAGACTGAGAGAGGATCAGAGAGACCGAGAGAGAGAGAGAGAGGAGCAGAGAGAGATAAAAGATAATTTAATTAGATTGCATGATTTAATTAATTTAATTAGATTGCATGATTATTTGTAGGACTTTAAGTATGATTGTGTAGAAATTTGAGTTTAATTGATGTAGAATTTTGATCGTAATTGATGTATGATTGTGTAGTAATTTGAGTTTAATTAATGTGTGAAATAATAATAATAAAATATTTCTTATCGTGTCCCCGTATCCTTTTTAGATTTTGCTATGTCCTGTGTCTGTCCGACACCCGTGTCCGTGTCCGTACTTCATAGGCTTATATATTACCATCGGTGTACTTATTTCTCTTAGCATATGTGATGCGGACATCTAGCCACGTGTATCACTGATAGAGAAGACACCTTGTTCAAGATTCACAGTAGATGTAGGATTCTATTTTCTAATTTCTTTATTATGAATTTCTTTATTTTTTTATTTTCTTTTGGCAGTTGTAATCCCACAGTGATTGGGAATTTTAGAGTTTTTATTTTCATTAGTAGTTGTAGTTTTAGTTCTACTTGGATTCATATTTTTTAAAGTCTATTTAACGGCACCTCGTATCAAGAATTGAGGTAATAAAGAAGTTTATGAAAATTTCACAAAATTTGTGAGTGATTAGTTCTCTCTCAAATATCTATCTCTTTTTGTGGTGAATCCTTTAGAGAAATCCTAGATTAGTAGTATGAAACCCTAACTAGCATATTCCCTTGCCCCATCTCATTTCTTTTTTAAAACTCTAATTCTCTTCTCGCTTTCAAATTTCTAAAAAAATACTGTTCAAAACCTCTCGAAGAAAACCTGCTACAGTACCGCTAAAGTGCTGCCTCGACTACTATAGTACCGGATCCAACAACAAACAGATCAGACCCATTAAGCACCTGTTTGAGGTTTTCGGGTCGTTTCTCGATCATCTAGAGTTCGGTCGAGTGATTTCCGCGGTGCTGCGTTGGTGACGACGAGATCTATGCATTAAAACTCTCTACAAATCACTAAAATCTCTGTGATCCTCAGAAGGTACGTTTCTAATTCATATTAGTTATTTTCAGTCTGATATTTAAATTTTTTAGTTTTTATCAGATTAATTGCTATCCCCAAAACTGAGATTATGTATATTTGCTTGCTTGTAATTCAGTAAATTTGATATTGATTGTAGAATCCTGCCGCATAATATATTATCTTTAATTGATTCTCGATTAAATTAGATTTGTTTGGCATATTTTTGTTTATATTTATCTTCGCATTATTAGTTTTAAGTTGTCATACCATGATCATTTTATATTGATGAAGCGTGATAGAGTGTTTTATTACTGATTTTTATATACGTTTTACACCAATTTGGTATAAGAGCACGGTTAGAGTAGGATTTGCATATTAGTCATGTTTATTTACTTGCTTGCATTTAATTTAGATTTTATTCAAAACAAAATAAAATTTTCAAAATTAAAAAACAAATTTTTTTTCTTTTCGTTTTCACATCTCGTAGGCACTTGTTAGGAAACTTTACTGCTTTCTTGTATTTAAAAAATAAAAAATAAAATAAAAATTGCATAAAGGCATTCTCACACCACCACTATGGATGCGCCAACTTTTGATGATCGTCTAGATTATTCTGCTTATTTAAGAGATTCTCAAGTTTTTTTTTGATTGGTTACATATCATGGACCGGTATTTTACCTGGTATTCGCTCCCTGAAATAGAGAAAGTCAAGTTTGCTATCTTGAAATTGACTGGACCGACGAGCTAATACTGGGTAGATGTGGAAAGAAACAGAAAAGTCCGATTTCAAACACCGATTGAGACTTGAAAATATATGAGGGACAAATTCATGGGTAAGTACGTGTCATTATTTTATTTTCGCTGATCTACTTGACAAATGGCGCCGAATTATCCAAGGCGTCGAAGTATGTTACCGAATTCTTCTAGTTCTTATTTGCTATAATATCCAAGGCATACAAAGTGATATCCAAATCTTTTCTCAATTTAGAGTTAGACTTATAGTAGACTTAGAAAATAAGTTATGGAATTGTTGAATCACTGGGCTTAAAAGGCTTATGTTGTGGTTTAAGATTTAGATGCTCTTAAGTTAGATTATACGTTTAGAAGTCAGGATCACCGAACCCTAGCGTTCAAGTCTACTTTACATTAATACCTATACCGAGTCAATTCTCAAACACCAACACAAAAGACAAACACTAAAGATAAGAGCATTGAAAGAGATTTTTCAAAATTAGCCTCACATTTAAGTGCTACAAATATTAAGGTTATGGGTATGTTGCTGCAAACTGTCTAAGCCTATTTAAGATTGTTATCAATAACGAAGCTTACATTAAAGCAACTAAGCCTGATAGCATTATTTCTCCAAAAATCACTCCTGCGGTTAAGGAATTTATTGTCACCCACCATTTCTCTTCTTCGACTCTACTGCCAACACTACCTTCTCCGCCTCCTCTGTTATCAATCTCTATTGCGTTATCTATTTTGGTCACTAATCCCTTCCTCTACTACCGACACCATTCCCTTTTCTCTTGTGGCATATGTTAAGTACTAAATTAAAACTTTCCATAGACCTTATTCTCATAGCTAATCATGATACGTCAAGTGAGTTTGCATCATCATTTGCATCACATGTGCATGTATCACACGAGAAAATCAGTGATAAAGTTGCACAAAACAACGCCAACCATGAGGAATAGATTAAAATTTTTTAATGTTAGTGATACAATTGCACGCTTATAGTGCTGATCTATTTCAAATCTTGGTGAAATTGAACGAAAATATTTACGCTATAATTTTTTTATAAAAGTTGGCATCACTTCTTCTTTCAACGTCAAATACTTAGTGGATTATAAGGATCTTGATGTTATCCCACTTGTTGATGAGCATATTTTCAAGAGCCCCTTCCTTTTACCACTATCAAATATTTTATGATTTTATGATTTTATCTTATACATCATGTTAAGTTGATATATTCTTTGATAAAATTATCACCACCTCAGATGGTTGGATTCAAAAATATCTGATTTGTTGGACAGAAAAAGTACCAATTGATGAATACATGGTTAGACTGAAGTGAACTACCGAAAATTATTCATAAAATTTTGAAGCAGTATGAGAGCACTTCCACTTCTAACCGTCGAGTTCTCTCCAACACGGGGAGAATGATATGGATATCAAGTCACATGTATCACCGATGGAGAAGTCTTGTTTCAGATTTTCAGTGGCTGTAGGATTCTATTTTCTAGTTTTTTTTTAACTTTGAATCTCTTTATTTTTGGTTTTTTTGGTAGTTGTAATTTCGCTGTGATTGAGAATTTTAGAGTTTCTATTTTTATTAGTAGTTGTAGTTTTAGTTCTAGTTGGATTCATATTTTGTAAAGTTTGTTTAATGGCACCTTGTATCAAGAATTGAGGCAATGAAGAAGTTCATGATTTTATTTCACAAAATTTGTGAGTGATGAGTTCTCTCTCAAATATCTATCTCTATTTGTGTGTGAAGCCTTTAGAGATACTCTAGATTAGTGATGTGAAATTATAACTAGCATGTCCTCTTGTCCCATCTCTCTCTTTCTCAAAACCTTAAACTCAATTCTAGTTCTCTTTACAAAACTCTAATATCTCCTCTTTCAAATTTTAAAAAAAAAATTGATGTTCAAAATCTCTCCAAAAAACCTACGACAGTATTGCTACAGTACCGCTATAGTATTGCTACAGTGCTGCCTCGACTGCTACAGTACCAAATCCAACACCAAGCAAACAGATCAGACCTCTTAAGCACCAGTTTGGAGGTTTTCGGCCCGTTTCTTGATCATCCGGAGTCCGATTTAAGTGATTTTCGTGGCGTTGCGTTCGTGACGATGAGGTCTACGCATTAGAACTCTCTACAACTCGCTGAGATCTCTGTGATCCTCAGTAGGTACGTTTCTAATTTATATCAGTTATTTCAAATCTGATATTTAAATCTCTTAGTTTTTATCGAATCGACTGCTATCTCCAAACGTGAGATTGTGCATATCTGCTTGCCTGTAATTTAGTAAATTTGATATTGATTGTAGAATCTTGCCACATAATATATTATCTTTAATTGATTCTCGATTAAATTAGATTTGCATGTGCATATTATTATTTATATTCATCTCTGCATTATTAGTTTTAAGCTATCCTACCACGATCATTTTATGTTGATGAAGTGTGATAGAGTATTTTATTATTGATTTCCATACCCGCATACACGTTTCACATCAATATGCATATCCAAATACCTCCGAATCCTTTGTGTATTGGAACACATTTCTAGGATTAAATAACAATTATATTCAGTCAATGATACCCTATTAAATAACAAACAAGCAAGTGCAACAAGATAACCATCGTAGTATTCAGTTATATTACAGAAAATGTATTGGATGTGCAAAGGCACTCATTAAGTCCAACTCACATTATTGGGGTGTAAAGGAGATTATATAGATATTACCATTGGTATACTTGTTTCTCTTAGCAGATACATATACAATTACCTCTGAATATTGAACTTGTATGGTGGCAAATCTAGTGATCACAGGCCTCGCTTGATCTTTCTTCCTGATTGCTTCCTAAACATATCCAAGACTTTGGATATGAAGTTTATCATGCATGGTTTGTGCTAGCATTGTTGCATTGACTTAATTTTCCCTATATACTCAACCGAAAGGTCAAAACAATGCATCATACAAGGTGTCCAATGTATGCATGACTATGCGTGACTTTTTCTCCTTAGGTTGTATTAAAGTTCTAGGTAGCATTAAAGTTCCCCCCAATGCGCCAAGGCTCCAAAATTATGATAAGGGTAATATATTTCAGATAAAATTCCCCGCAAGTCGAGCACCCTTTTCATAGGCCGAAACCTCAGTCTTTACACAACAGTATTATTTTCTTTTTTAAATCTGCTTTCTTTTAAATGCGCCCGATGGGAATTAAACCTGGATTACTTTGATATCATATTAAAGTTTCTTCCACTGCACCATAATTCCAAAGTTATAACTAGTATTTAAAGTAATATATTTATATTCTAACAAGTAGTTTAGTGACAATGTGATTGTTGACAACCATACATAATAACTTATATTTTGGCCAATATAACAATCCATAATTAGTATAATATACTAATGTTTGTAATTTCACAACTCTTGACGTAAGTGAATTGACAAGAAAGCAAAATCATTTATATTCATATATTTTATAACTATATGATATTTTCCTGTCCAATTTCTGTTATCTTCTTCCGATGTCTTTAATACGAACTCAACCGTGTCATGAGCTGTTAAGGTTTGTACTTCAAAAATACTTTCCTATCTGGGGAATTAACAGGGGTATTCATTAGGTTTGAGTCTTTTGAGTTTTCACTCATCAGTCATTATGGTATATACCAATATGTTTTCCAACAACTATTGTGCTATATGCCAATCATTTTCCTGGTTTTCCTCTTCTAACGAAAATGTACAAAAAAAATAAAAATTTGCACCAACACATACAAGCATAAATACGTGATTTTTTTTAAGAAATAGAAAAATGAGAAATCCAATTAGCTCCTCATTAGGTATTAGTTCACTTATTTTATGGTATGTTGGAGGGTCAAACCCTGGACCAAAATTCACATTATCTTAACATGTCTTTGAAAGCTTTCAATTTAACATATTGAAACAGGTGTCAGCTTGATACATGCATATCCCAACGCTTTGTTAAACCATAACTCTTTCTTCAAAGCTTCATTCATGGTTGTTAGTGTTAAAGTTTAAACTCTCTCTTCGCATCTAACTTAGTTATTCATTAATATAGCATCACCTGTTTTCACAGGTGTTCAATATGTCTAGCAGAGTATCAAGAGAAAGAGATCCTGAGGGTAATGCCCACATGTCATCATAACTTTCATCTGTGTGCATTGATGTGTGGCTACAGAAACAATCAACGTGTCCCATTTGTCGGTTGCCACTGAATGAAACATTTGAAGTGTCTCCTCTTTGCGGAGTTTTCCAAGGACCAGACAGCGCTGATCTATCCCATGGTCATTCAAACCAATGGTTGCCTAGCCACCGGCGATCACAAGGCATTGACAATAACCAAGAGATCCATCACTCTGTAACTATAGACATTGGAGATTCGCATGGTGAACCAGAAACAGGGACGTAACTGAAAGTATGATAAAGGAGTCAGATCAGATCAGAGTGAGCCGTCATGGTTCTTATTAATGAATTTTGTCTTGCGATGAATGCATATGTAGTTAATGGTTGGTTGGTATATTGCTCTCATACATCTTGCAACTTCTTCCCAATAGTTGCAACTTGCAACCACAGATGATAGCCAAGGGGAGGTATGTATAACAAACCTGGGGCAGATGCACTGGCAGAGTCTCGACAAGCGTTTCTTTTCCTTCTCCGGGCTGCAGATTTCTGACATGTTCTCATATGCAGGAAGACCTAATGTAGAGAGCTTGGCAAAATGTAGGTTTGAGTTTTAAGAGGGTGTATACTATGAGATTATTTTTACCTTGATTGTTTTGTGGTAATCTAAATTCTTTCTCGTGGAATTTCCCAAACGTTAGAATGTTTCTTCTGGTGAATAGAATCGAGGTGAAGCCATACCAGTTTCATATATAGATATCTGTAAGAATTAATTTGTCATATTCCCATCAAACGAGAGAATTTGAATTTCTACTTTTCCAAGTGCTTATATTAGTTTGCTGATTCAGTTTTCGTAGTGTTGGTCTAGAAATTAAATTTGGGTAAACCCATCAGTTCTCTGCTCCTGCAAAATGCGTCCATATCTGTGTAAAGATCACTTTTTTAGAAGCACATGTAAAGAAGTGTCAGTATAAGGATGAAACAGAGCAAAATATTTGCAGATGGCACTGTCATAAATCTTCTGCAGGTTGTTCTATGATGAGTCTTCCAAATTGAAATATGAAACTGAGATATATCCGCAGCCTATTTGAGAATCGAAATCTTGTTACTTCTTGTAACCTATTTGAGAATCGAAATCTTGTTGCTTTTTGTGTGGACATGTATGTGCATGTTTGCTTTGTTTCATTATTTTCTCAGTAATGATCTTCCATTTTTGTTTCACTCTTTTTTATTTCAGAAAGCCTTCAGGGACATTTCTCACATGATCACAAGAAGAAATAGACTTGAGAATGAGAAGATATGCAGAAATCAAATGATCTCAGAGGTAGTAGCACATCAATATAAACCCGATATCGTTGTATTTTCTAAATCTAAATTGAATCTAACATTCAGCTGGCAAAATTCTGTCATATGTTACAGACTTCTGTCTGCAAACCATAGCCACCGTAATCTAATAATTGGGAATAAATGTATAGGTAACTACCAGAAATCCTGACATGAACACAAGCCTTCTATTGAGTGATGGAAGCTCGGCGGAAAACCTTTGAGACAGCCTCCAGAAAAGAATGACAATCGCTGCAGACTCGAAGATTCTTTGTTATGAAGAAACAGGGACTGATCCTTCTCTTCATCATCTATGTCAAACAACACCTCCGATGTACCTGATGCATGACCTTCTGGCCTGACACGTTGAGACATTTCCTCCAACATCATATAAGTTTTCTCCATCATATAATGTGATTGATCGCCTGCAAAGAACTGATGAACCGTTCCATTGAGCTCAATCCAACTTAAGCCTGGATTTTTTATCGTTACGTTTGGGTTTCATCACTTTCCTGCCCTCCAACGCATCAACAAACTATCTAGCCCCAGCATAGAAATTCGATAGCATCACATATCGGCCAGATGAATCTGGTTCCAACTCAACAACTCATCTAGCAACCCTGTCGGCAAGTTCAGTATCCCATGCAAGCTCCAATAGGACTACCCCACAAGACCACGTTTGGCTCGATGGGCATTCTCTCCATGAAAGCAAGAGCATCATCCTCGGGCAATCTAGCTCTGCCTAACAAATCAGCAACGCATCCATAGTGCTCCATCCTAGGCTCTTTGTTGTAAACTTCATCACATTGAAAAGTTTGAGATCCTTATCGACAAAAACCCAGAGTGTGACTTCAAAAGCAGATTGACAGATCTCCCAGCTCAACCTCAACTATCTTCAACGCCTTATGTGAAGGACCAACTACAGGTTTTGCGCCAGTGGGGTGGGCAGGCCCATTGCGCCTCCAAAGGCATGGCTCTGATACCACTTGAAGGACTCGGGGCACTATCCCAAAAGACTAATCTGTTAGGTGGAGTTGCCCAAGTCCTTATAAACCCAAGACCATCTCACGTCTAACCGATGTGGGACTATTTGTTCGACCCAAATCCCAACACTTGCTCCCCTTGCCCGTTCATTGCCAGCCCAGCCCTCCTATCGTCGCGTTACAAGTGAACACATTCCTTTCCTTCATCGTCTCAAAAACTTGCATCACACAATCTGCTAGACTCCCACACTTTGCATGCGTATCAACAAGAGCAGTCTCGAGCACTACATCGTGCTTAATCTTGAATCTTTCTAGCAAGAGGTGCACATACTTGCCTTGGTCCAAAGCTCCCATTTGAGAGCAAGCCAAGAGAACAGCCACCGTCACCACTTCATCAGGCCGAATCCTCTCTTGCTGCATCCGCCCAAACAACTCCAGTGATTCCGGAAACTGCCTGCGGTGGCCGACCCTGCTGTCATGCTGGTCCAAGTCGGCACGTCGCACTCATCCATACCCTCAAAGAGCTCTCTGGCAGAAGCCAAATCTCCACCCTCGCAATACATATCAACAATCGCATTGCTCAACTGGAGATTCCCGTTGACAAATACTTTCTCCTCCGAACAACGATAAATCCACCGTCCTCTCTCCCAAATCACCGGACTGCGAACACGCGGAGACCAGACTCATCATGGTGACTGAATCTGGTTCGACTCTCTTCTCTCTCACCATCTCCTCAAACCAATCAAGCGCATGCCGGAATAACCCGTGTTCGCCACATTCCATGAAACAACATCCGGGGAAGGACTTTCATCGAACACTTACATGCATCATCAAAGCACCCACAATTTGTTATATCTGATAACTAATCAATGTCACCGATTTAATTGGCCAGGTCGGTGAATATCAGGTGAGAGGTTTTTCATTCAATAGAAAGTTCCTTAATTACAGAACCACCTTTCAATTATCTTCCTTAGTTAAACACCAATTAGACTGGTATGAGTTCAATATACAGTAATATTTATGAATAAATATTTTATCATAAACCCAGTAAAAGGAACGTTAGTTCAATTATACAACAAATGAAGTGAGGTACGCATGTAGCGAATCTCCTTAAGATAATTATGTCTCCCGCTACGGTGCTAACGGTTTACTGGACGCTGGTCTCCCAAGGTACAACACTCCTCGGTATTTGGGTAACATTAACAAACCTTCGTACAGTTAAACCGTAGTTAATCAGTACCTTCACTACTTGGAATTCAATGCTATAAGAAAAGAAAGAAGAGAGAGAGAGAGAGAGAGAGAGAGAGAGAGAGAGAAGAATTTATGTTTTAAGAAGTGTAACCCCCGATCCTTGATGTACGTATCACAATATCAGTGCTCGATACGGCGTACAAAGTTGATTTGACCTTTCTGGTAGTCAGATTGAGTCAGTTTTAGCTTCATATATTATTTTCTAATATTTAGATTTTTCAGAATTTTTGAAATTTTTCTGAATTATTTTGAAAAATCTCCAAAGTCAGTGTCGACCGATACCGATAATTAGCTCTACGATTTTTAATTCACAAATAGAATTGAGTTTCTGGCATCTATTTTCTCATTATGTCTTAGAATCATATTTCCTACGTTAAAGTATTTTTGAGAATATTTTCTGAATTTATCAAAAATTTGTTCAAATCGGGATCGCCCAGTATCGGCGATACATTCCAGAATTTTTAACTTATAAACCAGACAAGATTTCTAAATATGATTTCACATTCTTCCTCCACGTAATATTTGTTATTTTACAGAATTTTTGGCAACCGTTTGGAGTTAGAAAAATTTTACCAACTAAAATAATATTAATAAATAATATTATTAAATCCATTTCCCCTTTCTTCTTTCCCACGTGTCCCCACCGCCTTTACCCATCCCACCGCCTCTCTCCTCTAAATAAAACTCCCCTCCCTCTCTCTTTCTCTCTCAATTCCATTTAACTTTTTCCATCTCCCTCTCTTTATTTCATTCTCCTCTCTCTCTCTCTCTCTCTCTCTCTCTCTCTCTCTCTTCCTCTCTTTTCCTCACTGTCTCTCTCCCTCTCTCCCTCTCTCTGTTCCAGACTGGGGGGCCTGACCCGTCGCCCGCGGCCAGGCAGCCGGTGGCTGGCGCGCCACCGCGCCTCCCTGTTGGCCCAAAGGCCCATCACTCTAGTTTTGATGATGATCAACTCATGTAGTTATGTTTACTAATGATCTTGTGCTTAATTAGTGTCAGATTCATGATCAAGATCTTAGTAGGTGCGTAGCTTCAACAAAGGATTTAAAGTCAAGTTTTGGAGCTAGCACGGTATTTGGACCAAGTCAAGAAGGCTTCAAGTGAAGACTTCAAGAAGATGAAGACTTGTGTCTAAGTTTGTTTTTGTAAGATTTTGTTTTAGATAAAATGTAAAGGATAGAATAGTTGGTGGATTGCTCAAGTATATATACACACACACTCTTGATATAGATGAGTTTTCATAAAAAATTTATGTTTTGAAAAAATACATAAAAGAATTTCTTTTTAGAAAAGATGTTTAAATATGGTTTTGGTTAAAGACTATATAAATCATGTTTAGAGCTTAATGTCAAAAACATAGATATTTCACCATGTTTGTGTAGTGGATCATATCCATACACTCTATGCTTTCAAAGTTGTTTAAATATCTTGTTTTGTATTTGGTGATGTTTTGGAAAAACAAGTTTTGGAAAATACTGTTTTTAGTTTGAGCCATATTTTCCAAGTTACAAAAATAGTCCAAATCATTTATAACGTGCCTTGATTTTGTGCAAGCATGTTTGTTTATCAATGTATATTGGTAAAACTATTTTTGTAGATTTTCTGTGTATTTATGGGATTTTATTTAAGCCAAAAAGACCAAGTTTAAAATCCCAGTTTTCTGTTTCCTGGCTTCAGCAAGTCGACTGTATAGTCGACTATCTCTGAAGTCGGTCGACCGGCTCGGTCAACCGACGTGCACAGACGTGCACGCCTTGACCTGGCAGATGGCCAGTCGACCGACCCGGTCGACCGTCCAGAGAGCTCTGCTCTCTGGAAAGGCCCCGGCCGACCGGGCGGTCAACCGGACAGAGAGTCTGCTCTCTGTATCTGGCCTCGGTCGACCGGCCGGTCGACCGATGGCACAACGATCTGAAATATGACCGTTGGCCGGTCGACCGGGCGGTCGACCGCCAGGCCTGACAGACCCCAACGGCTAGTTTTTTCCAGCCTATATATTTGGGGGTTTGGGCATTGTTTTTCAACAAGATTTGGAGATTGTTTTTGAGCCAGTTTTTCCTATTCTTTTCAGAGGTTTTTCTCCACAAAATTGAGAGCAAATATTTCCTATCAAAAGGGAGTTTATCAAGAGAGTGTTAAAAGAGATTCTTTGAGTTTTCCTCCACCATTCTCATCCTAGTTTTTCTCACACAAACACTTGAGCTATCTATTGTCTATTCATCTTATAGGAGTGTTGTAGTGAGATAGTTTTTAGGTGATCAAAGTGTTGTGATCACCAAAGACTTGTTCTTTGTTTCTTTGAGGAGGCGGACGTGTGTGTTCGCAATTATTTCGGGTCCTAGTGTGGACTCGGTGTTTCGGGTTCGGGTGCGAACTCTTTGTTTGAGGTGCGGCCTCGGCGAGCCGGTGGGCTTGCGTGTGCACGGGACTAGAGAGTCCGAGGGATTGTAGGTGTTGCGGCACTAAGGAGTGATCCATTGGGATCAAGCATAATGGAAATCCTTCGTGTGTCGAAGGCGGGAATGTAGAGCAAGTGTGCTCGAACCTCGAAACAAATCCCTTGTGTTTGCGATTGCTTTCTCTCTCTTTGTCTCTTGTTTATATCTTGCATGTGTTTATTGTGTTTATCCTTTCATGCTTGATATACATATTATGCTTAATTGATATATATGCTTGGGTTTGTTTGCTAACACTAGTTTTCAACCAAGAGAGCCAACGCGGCACCTCAACCCATATCCAGGGGAATCTTGAGGATTTAGTCCAGAGCCCTTCACGGGGAATTCGGCTACACTCTTGTGTTAAACTTAGTGTTTAGTGTAATAAGTTTAATTTGATCATAATAGTTTTTAATTCCGCATTATTTGTCATTTAGTGACCATTAGATTAGCCATCACCTATTCACCCCCCCTCTAGGTGATTTACAATTGGTATCAGAGCCAAGTGCTCTTGATTTGGGTCTTACAACCTAGAGTTAAAGATTCTCATTTTTAGGCTAATCACTATTTTTGTACACACACCATGGACTTCATGTCACCACCCACTTTTGACATTCTTAACATCCAAATTTGGAAGGTTAAGATGTCGTTGTACCTCAAGGCCCTAGGCATTCATGTTTATCTTGCTACCACTAATAATGCATATTGTTTAAATGGTAAGAATATTGAGGCTAATGTAAAAGCCCTATATGTTTTAAGATCTACCCTAAATGATGATTATTTATCTAGGGTTGCTAATCTTGATTTGGCTTTTGTAGTTTGGAATACCCTCCTCTCCCTTAGCGAAAATGATAAATACTATGCGGGGAGTGACTCGGATGTTGGAAGGGACATCTCCAACAAGTGCTACATAGTCCAAGGGGATAACCCCCTTGAGGTAACTACCGAATCCGAGGTAGATGAAGATTGTGACATGTCATATGATGAACTTGCTTCATTTTGTCAACAACTTTTAGAGAAATATGACATGCTTAAGAAAGACAATAAAAATTTGAAAAAGGAATTTGATTGCATGCATGAGGAAAATGATTCTTTCAAAAATAATATTGCATGTTTAGAAAAAGAAAATGAGTTTTTGAAAAATGAGAATGTTCCTTGATGTCCAAATTAAATGATCTTTGTGAAGGAAACACTATTTTGAAAAATAAAATTGTTTTGGTGGAAAAACAAAAGGAAGTTGTTTTTCAAGAAAACACTAATTTGAAAAGAAAATTTGTTGAAAAGAAAAAGTAAATGTTTCTAAAAAGAAAAAGTCTATTGATTATGCTTTACATGCCACTACCACTATTGATCAAAATGAGATTAAGAATTTGAAAAATAGGATTAGTTGTTTGAGCTCCACTTTGAGCTCATGTGCATTCAACCATAAGAAATTGGAAACCTTGTTTTCAAAGAAACAAGTTCCAAACATTCATGCACATCATCATCATGCTTATGTTGCACGTCATGACCACACTCACACACATAAGGATCCTAAGGTGTACAAGTGTACACATTGTGACCGCAAAGGCCATTTAGCAAAATTTTGTTATGATAAGATAAATGCTATGAATTTTGCTAATAAAAATATTTGGGTTCCTTACAAAGCCCCCTAAGGACCCAAAAGAAAATGGGTACCAAAGTCCCCACCTTTTGTTTTTTTATGTAGGTGAGGGCTCTCACAAGACGTGAGAGATTTGGTGCCTTAGTGGTGGTTGCATGGACTTGAAGGACATACATTTGATGCACCGCTATCAAGGAGTTTGGTGGGACAACCACCGTGTTTGGAGTTTTGGAACATAGTTCCTACTTGATAACTATTTCTAAATTCTTAATTTATTTACATGCTTATTCATTTGTGATATCATATAGCATGTTCATGTTTTATATGTTTTGTGCTTCATGTGGTAAATACTAGTTTAAATGTAGTTTTTATCAAAACTTATATTTATGCATGTACAAATAATAAGAACAAATAGATTCATATATGTTTGCACTTCATGCTCATTTGTTCCACTATATGCACATGTATAAGCTAGTTTTGATGATTCTCTCATTTATACATGTTTTGCCTATTTTCATATTTTACTTCATGTATATGTATTTTTTAATTCAAATCTAATAAATATACATGTATACCCGTGAGTCTCTTGCCTTCATGCAAATACCTTTAATAGACTCTTTTTGTTTGGGATATGTATGTATATTGTTAGGATTGGATAAAATCATATATATACCTAGAAGTTTATTTTTAAATGAAAAATGAATTTTCATTTGTTTTGATAAAATGATAGTTGTTTTGAGCTTCATTGATTATTTTCATGAAAAATGCTAAACACATGATTCTTGTACACTCACACTTCTTTTGTTTTGTCATGACATTGTTTCATGAACACTTTTATGAGCTTTATCGATTCGAGTGTCAACTCTTATGTATTTGGTATGATTCATGAAATACATATGATTTAGTTTCATGTTTTGAAGGACCTTTAACTAGTTTTTCAAAAATTATCTTTAACTAGTTAATTATTCTTCATTTGGTAGTGATTTTCAATGCTAAAATATTTTCAAATCTATTTTTGAAAACTCCTACCTTCAATGGGCGGATGGCTGGGCGAATATGCCTTGTAAGCCTTATTGAATATCTTTTATCTTGAGCATATGAAGGGTGGTAGGTTATGAGTTATATACATGATTTACATTGTTATTTTCAATTGATATCTCAATTGATATTTTTGTATATACTCATATTTTGTTTCTATATATGTATGTCTTCAATGTCAATTGGTATTATCATTTTCAGACATATATATGTTTTCATGTGCTTGCTTTACAATTGGTTCACATTTTAAAGCACAAAATTTATGATGAAAAATAAAAATATTTGATCATTATGTTTACATTTGATATCAATATGCTTCAACTTCATATTTGTTAAATTTCAATTGGTATCAATATGATTTACAATAATGATTATTTACATTTTGGTATCTTAAAATTTGTTTGTTTTACAAAAGCTCTGATACCTTTAAAAAAAAATTTGTTTAAAAAAAATTAAAAATGTTTTGATATGTATTTCCTATATGTAAGGAGAGCTTAACATCTCTTCTACATATAGATTCATGTTGAGTGTATTGTATATTGAGGAGCTTGACAACTCTTCTTTATGTGGTACACGTGTGTAGGGGGAGCTTCACATCTCCTCTTATGCATTACCTATTATGCGTTATGTGAATTAGGGCTTGTCATCCCTTCTTCATATAATGTATATGTGCAGGGAAGTTAACTTAGCGTCTTCCTCTTCATGAATGTATATCGCATATAAACTTTTATTGACTTATTTGTTACCCCTTATTGATCTTTTTGTTTATGACAAAAAGGGGGAGAAAAATTTTGTTTTTACTTTAACCCCTTTGTTGATGATTGACAAAAAGGAGGAGAAGAATTTGAGATTTATATGCATGTTTTTGGAGAAAGATTTATGTTTATGCATATATGTTTTGTTTTGCAAATAGGAGAAAAAGAATTTGATTGTTTTATGCTTGTTAGCATGTTTATCTCCATATATTTGCATACATGTTTATGTGCTTTCATTGCATATTTATTGTTTATTTGTTATGCATGAGTTAAGGGGGAGCTTCTTTGAGGTTTTACTTTAATCCATGCATATATAACTTCATGAGTTTTGTCATCATCAAAAAGGGGGAGATTGTTGGCCCAAAGGCCCATCACTCTAGTTTTGATGATGATCAACTAATGTAGTTATGTTTACTAATGATCTTGTGTTTAATTAGTGTTAGATTCATGATCAAGATCTTAGTAGGTGCGTAGCTTCAACAAAGGATTTAAAGTCAAGTTTTGGAGCTAGCACGGTGTTTGGACCAAGTCAAGAAGGCTTCAAGTAAAGACTTCAAGAAGATGAAGACTTGTATCTAGGTTTGTTTTTGTAAGATTTTGTTTTAGATAAAATGTAAAGGATAGAATAGTTGGTGGATTGCTCAAGTATATATACACACACACTCTTGATATAGATGAGTTTTCATAAAAGAATTTATGTTTTGGAAAAATACATAAAAGAATTTCTTTTTAGAAAAGATGTTTAAATATGGTTTTGGTTAAAGACTATATAAATCATGTTTAGAGCTTAATGTCAAAAACATAGATATTTCACCATGTTTGTGTAGTGGATCATATCCATACACTCTATGCTTTTAAAGTTGTTTAAATATCTTGTTTTTGTATTTGGTGATGTTTTGGAAAAACAAGTTTTGGAAAATACTGTTTTTAGTTTGAGCCATATTTTCCAAGTTATAAAAATAGTCCAAATCATTTATAACATGCCTTGATTTTGTGCAAGCATGTTTGTTTATCAATGTATATTGGTAAAACTATTTTTGTAGATTTTCTGTGTGTATTTATGGGATTTTATTTAAGCCAAAAAGACCAAGTTTAAAATCCCAGTTTTCTGTTTCCTGGCTTCAGCAAGTCGACTGTATAGTCGACTATCTCTGAAGTCGGTCGACCGGCTCGATCGACCGACGTGCACAGACGTGCACGCCTTGACCTGGCAGATGGCCGGTCGACCGACCCGGTCGACCGTCCAGAGAGCTCTGCTCTCTAGAAAGGCCCCGGCCGACCGGGCGGTCGACCGGACAGAGAGTCTGCTCTCTGTATCTGGCCTCGGTCGACCGATGGCACAACGGTCTGAAATATGACCGTTGGCCGGTCGACCGGGCGGTCGACCGCCAGGCCTGACAGACCCCAACGGCTAGTTTTTTCCAGCCTATATATTTGGGGGTTTGGGCATTGTTTTTCAACAAGATTTGGAGATTGTTTTTGAGCCAGTTTTTCCTATTCTTTTCAGATGTTTTTCTTCACAGAATTGAGAGCAAATATTTCCTATCAAAAGGGAGTTTATCAAGAGAGTGTTAAAAGAGATTCTTTGAGTTTTCCTCCACCATTCTCATCCTAGTTTTTCTCACACAAACACTTGAGCTATCCATTGTCTATTCATCTTATAGGAGTGTTGTAGTGAGATAGTTTTTAGGTGATCAAAGTGTTGTGATCACCAAAGACTTGTTCTTTGTTTCTTTGAGGAGGCGGAAGTGTGTGTTCGCAATTGTTTCGGGTCCTAGTGTGGACTCGGTGTTTCGGGTTCGGGTGCAAACTCTTTGTTTGAGGTGCGGCCTCGGCGAGCCGGTGGGCTTGCGTGTGTACGGACTAGGGAGTCCGAGGGATTGTAAGTGTTGCGGCACCAAGGAGTGATCCATTGGGATCAAGCATAGTGGAAATCCTTCGTGTGTCGAAGGCGGGGATGTAGAGCAAGTGTGCTCGAACCTCGAAACAAATCCCTTGTGTTTGCGATTGCTCTCTCTCTCTCTCTCTCTCTCTCTCTCTCTGTCTCTTGTTATATCTTGCATGTGTTTATTGTGTTTATCCGTTCATGCTTGATATACATATTGTGCTTAATTGATATATATGCTTGGGTTTGTTTGCTAATACTAGTTTTCAACCAAGAGAGCCAACGCGGTACCTCAACCCATATCCAGGGGAATCTTGAGGAGTTAGTCCAGAACCCTTCACGGGGAATTCGGCTACACTCTTGTGTTAAACTTGGTGTTTAGTGTAATACGTTTAATTTGGTCATAATAGTTTTTAATTCCGCATTATTTGTCATTTAGTGACCATTAGATTAGCCATCACCTATTCACCCCCCTCTAGGTGATTTACACTCTCCATCGTCCTTATTCTCTCTCTCCACTTCTTTCCTCTCTTTATCCATCTCTCTCTCTCTATCTTTCTCTCTCTCTTTCTCTGGGCGTCACCGCCGGCGGGGTAGAGCCGTCGCCGGCGAGGCAACGCAGGCACCCGCGAGGCCAAGGCTCGCTGTCGCCAGCCCCTCCTTCCCCTTCGTCTCTTCCCATCTCTTTCTCTCTCTCTAAGGGTACAAACCCATTAACCTACAAAAACCACCACTCATTAACCCAATAACTCATAATTTAACTTTAGGTTTGGGTTTCGGATCTAAACCTGACCTGTTAGCTTATGTAAACTGCATCCAAAACTTATAAAGGTACTTTTTCATAAAACCCCTGGTAAATTGAAATATCTACAATTTAGATATTATTATTACGTATTTAACCCATGTTTATTGATTTTAGTATTTGGGCTATATCTGGAGCATCCGGACTCAGAATTGGGCGATCTTGAGTCGTTGCGATGATAGGAAGACGAGATACACCTCTGTACTAGCTATGTGAGTGTTTTTCTTTTATAAATAATATTTTATCATGTTGAATGAAATTGATTGCTTTATTTAATACAATGGGTTAACGGTAAATTACTGTAAATATCGTTAATAAATTGTAATTATTGATAAATCACTGAAATTAGAAGATGCATGATTACTCTCTAGTCATAGTTGATAAAAATAATAACTTAATTCATTTCTAATATACTATAGAATATAGTTAAATTATCAATATAGTGCGTAATCCAGATTTATAAATAAATTGATCATTTAATTACGGTGACATAAGTAGTTGTATATATTTATGATATGATATCCATCATGTTAATAATACTGAAATCTTTATAACAAGATAGTAATAAGTTGACACAAGTCCATGTCACCTTGATACTAGCACCGCTACATGGATATTCTAGTACACTGGACACTATATTTCATGTATATATCTGTTATACCGGACACTGTCATTTTATATCTATGTATCACTGTTACACTAGACACTATTATTTCATGATCATGTACCACTGATACACTGTCCACTATTACAGAATGTTCCTGAACGCTATTATTTCATGTGTTGTATCACTGTTACACGGTCACAGTTCTTACACGTATTAGTACCAGTGTTACTCGGATGCTCTAGGACACGGGACACTGTTATCACATGTGGATACTTGTTATACTGAACATTGTTATTGCATGTACTTGTAAACTTGTTGCACGGATCCTTTATTGCACTGATATTATTATTTTATTCATATCTACTGTTACATCGATTCACCTGTATGCATGCGATGATTGTCTTTGTATTCCCATTGCATTGAACAATATTCATGTTATATGGATTATTGTTACATGAGTATTCCTGTATTTCCGTTACATGATTATTTTTAGTTACTAATATTGATATTCTCGTTACTGGATATATGAGTTGTTGATATACGATGTGTGAAACTAAGTGCTACGTGGGTCCAAGCTACGGGGGTCACATCTAGAATCCCACATCTCTTATTTCCCGTTATCTTGTTTCATGCTATCAACAGAGCTCATGTCCTTTTATCGTGTTACATGTACCATGCACTGTTCTTGTTCTTGATATACTGTGTAGTTTAAATATAATAAATACAACATAGGGATGGGGGAGACTTGACGGTTGACTGGATCTTGTCGGGTGGATGTTCGGATCCATTGTTAGTCCTACTGCAAGGGATGTGGTAGTGTTGGCTGTCGTCTGTTATAGCTCATTGAGCTTCCTGTTTCCTGTCCCCTCTTAGAGGAGAGCCCTGACCTCAGCATGCCAGGGGTCTGTTTAGGGTCGTGATCCTGGGTATGCATGGGATACACCCATCCGATTAGAGCTCCTTGACTATTGGGTTTTCAATTAACAAAATAAAACAGTATAAACAATAGTAACGTCGAGAACACTTGTTATTTAGTCACTCTCTCATTCAGATCGTGGTACCCGCATGCCGTGTTCGAATTGGTTCGTCTGGAGTGCAGGCTCCGATATGAACTGTCAGTAGTATGGGACACTAGAAGAGATTGATTAAAATACTAAGCAGTATTGATTGTTATTATTGTATAAATAACATAACTTGCTCGATATATGTATATTACTATTCAGTTGTACTTGTTACTATTCCTGATATTGTATTTACTATCATGCCACATGTGCACCTTGTTACACTTTCTCATACTTGTTACACTTCATTTGGTGATACCTTATTCATTTATACATATACTCTTCATTTTATGTATCATGTTTCATGTACACCCTGTAACTCTGTTATTATAAAATCACATCACTGTAGTATGATTATTCTGCATACTTTATATCTACATGTACATATTTATCACGACACCATTATGCTACTGTTATATTAGATTACAGAAAAAATATAAAGTAATTAAAAACTTGCTACATGTTACATATATATTCAAATGTATTAGGAACACGTAATACTTTATCATATCACGTATATTGAGAATAATGTACAAATAGTGTAACTCTATTGGCTAGTAACATAACTTCCCAAAGTGACTTATCTCTTATTTGTAGTAGCTTAGCCCGGACATATAAGCTGATAGTAATTATATCAAACTGGTAATGACCTGATTATAACATACTAAGTATTGATGAAGTTAAAATATGACACTTGTATATTTCTGCCGATGATTATTATCATTATATTGTATCACCGGTATATAAACATGCATTATCTATTATTATTGTGCTTGTATTATTATAGTATATACTGATGCTTCTTTTATTTTACCACTCACTAAGTCGCTTTCTGACGACCCTGGGTTTGCGTGCCCAGGTTGTAAATCCGAGATATCGCTGTACCAGATGTTTTCCGAGATTATTTTGAAACAATCATCCAATTCATAGGTATCTTTGTTATTTGTTTCTGTTATCTTATTTATCCCTGTTTTCATATCTATTATGATCGCTGACCCCCTTTTGCAGGTATTCTTGTACTTATCTAATGCTGGAATTATTGTGTATATTATATTTATTCCTTATACTGAGGCTTAGCGTATATACATGAAGGTATTTTCGCTCTGCATATATACGACACCGTAGCGTCTCCGTATCCGTGGGATCGAGGCGTTACAGGAAGCCATAGATTTAAACAACAATTCTGTTTCTTTTCGGGTAGCAGGTGGATCTGCATCCAAGAACCGCGACTCTTTAGCACCCGTATGACCTGGTCCAAAAAGAACCGCATTGGGTTCGCGCCCAGGCCCGAGCCCAGGCGCCAAGCCGGGCCCCCCAAACACGCACAAAACTCTAAGTACCTAAAGGGCTTACCCTTTATTCCCTTTTTTTTATATTTAAGCACTTTAACTTTTCACTCTATCTCTAATGTGAGACTAAATGTTTTAGCCCATCTTTAGTTTCTTCTAGCTATTAAATTAGGCTAATGTTTGACTTGAATATATCAATCATTCGATAACAGAATTGAACATGTGAATGAAAGAAAAACATAATCCAACTATTATCCGACTGATTTTATTAGCGGATCTCGCCAAAATTCAGCTCAAAGTTCACTTCAAATTCTTCGCTTTCCGAACACAATTAGCACACACCTGGATCAGGAATTGACAACAAACACATCCTCCACGAGCCCAACACTCAAAACGTTAGCGTGAAGCTCCACACCATGATCCAGCGCCCGCAAGCGAGCGCAGGCGGTGATCGCAAAAGGGTACGTGAAGTGATCGGGCGTGACGCGGGAGCGCAGCATATGGTTGAAGAAGAAGAAGGCATCAGCAGGGTTGGGGCCGTTGGCGTGGGCCCTGATGATTGTGTTCAAGATGAAGACGTCGGGCTGGGCCACCTGAGAGAAGATGGCGCGAGCGCAGGCGAATTCGCCGGAGGGGGAAAGGGAGAGGAACGAGACGAGCTTACTGACGCGGAGGGGGTCGTCGAAGAGAGAGCGGCGGAGGAGGAAGGCGTGGGCTTGCTTGCATTTTGAGATGGAGGTACAGTGATTGTTGAGCCAGTCTCTTGGGAGGGGTTTGATCCATGAGGAGAAAGAGGATGGGATCATTAAAAACATGGATCGAATGAGGAGTGCTTTTGTCTGGCGAGGATTTTAAAATGGCGAAGCAGAGAGCAACGGGAGTTCTCAACGGTGGCCGGTGAGGCTGGAGGAAAAGGGGCCGCGGGAACTATTATTTGGGCTCAGAGCTTGTCCAGGCCCTGGGCTTGAGCATTCTCGCTGCACCGTCACCTTGCACTTGACAATTTCTCTTTAATGTTGCGACTTAGAGCCCAGTGGACCATCAGGTCTGAGCTCACAGCAATAAGAATCCAAGCAGGGAGGAGATGACATGTCGAATATACCCACTGCCGCTTGTGGCAGCAGTGAGAGAGAGAGAGAGAGAGAGAGAGAGAGAGAGAGGAGAGAGATGGTGGCCGGTTGCTTCGTCCTCAGCTCCTCGTTCTCACTTCCTCCGCCATCGCCGCCCCTCTCTCCTCAAACCCAAGCATCCCCTTGCTTCTCAATTAGTAAGCGCACATGGAGGTTGGCTAGGCTTGCCGGTTACTGATACAGCTTACTCTTTCATTACTGAAACAGTGGCAGCTCTCAGCGATGACCCAATTCGAAAATGGATACTTAAGGAAAGAAATGCCACTCAAATCACAAGAATTAGTCCCATTGGAGGCGGCTGCATCAATCATGCCAGCAAATATGAAACCGATTCTGGATCCTTCTTCGTCAAGTCAAACAGGTATGCAAGCAAAACCCTTTCCCTTTTGCCCCCAATTACACAAGTTTCACAACTTTGAATTAATTGTCTGACTAGGGAGTAGAGCAAGAGTTGAAGTTACTATAAATTCATTGTGTTATTGCTTCATTCAAAATTTCCCAGCATCACTATCTTTATTTTGTTTTATTAGGAAAATTCTTTGTGAATTACCCACAAAGACGTAGAGCATTGTTCCTAATGTAATGTTTTCTTATAACAATCTGTAGCAATAGAATTCTTCTGCAACTGAAATGGGAAATGATAATTTTTTCCTTTTTATGTATGGCGAAGATTTGATGTTGTCAGACTAGATCCAGTTTTAAAGCAAATTTGTTTAGAGCTGGAGATGTAACAAAAAAGAGGAAAGCTTCCTTGTTTAAATGTGTGATTTGTTTGATGCTATTTTATAACTTCATTTGCTTATGAGAGATGCTAGTATGGAAGGCTATGTTGCTAGGGTAGAACCATAGAGGTATGGGCGTCGGTAATGTCTTACATTGGTACGGGTTGTTGGATTTTCCAAACCCCAAATGTAGGATTCAGCCACATGGCCCGTGTGTGTGTGTGTCTGTCTGTGCGCGCGCGCGCAAGCGCAGCCGTGTGCCGTTGCGCAAGCCCGTGTGCTTGTGTGCACATACATAAGGTTCTATTGTTTTATATGAACAACTTAAAGTTTGTTTGTACCACATTAAATTAAAGAGTAGGATCCACTGGTGATCCACAACGTGCACCTTAATTTACATATCATAAGACGCGTATGTGTAGAAAATTTGTGTTTTGAATGCTTCTAATCCATTCATATAATGATTGCATAATGGGTGGAGCTTAATTATATAAAAAGGAACCATCATGTTTATAATAGCTTGAATAGACATCATTTTCTATTCATCACCTTCAATGACGCAGGGACTAAGATGAATGATGTGGATCACATGTTGGGAATGCTATCATTATATGGGCCCATGGCTTATGTTTGAGGAAATACTCATATAGGGGTCTTAAAAACTGCAACTCCCCTTCTAAAATGCATGGACCATGATTGTATCAGCTGTTACAAGGGAAAGGTTCCTCATGTAAGTAGTCAAGGAACTCTAATTTCCCGCCTTTAATGGACAATCCATACCATTTAAATGGTCTTCATAATCTAAAAGAACTATGAAATAAAATCACGCAAATTTACAACTTTTAATCCATTAATCTAGTAATATAATTTGTACTATTATAAACAGACCATAGTTTTACAGAATACTTTTGAATTAACTTGTCTGTGCTATTCATCAACTGATATTCCTCAGCCCTTGCACTCTCTTGCTCGCTCGCTCTCTATCAAGCTTTCTGTGTCGCTTTGGCACTAACTTCTGCTGGGTTAGAAGAGAATCTAGTATTCCATTACATTGACCCCACGCTATCTAAATCCCTAGTAAGCTCTCATTCGAGATTAAATTTTTTTGCATTTCTGTTCTTTCATCATGCTGCAAATTTCAGTGTGGAACACTGTGATGAAAAAGGAATGCATTGGACGATCAAGAGGATTCATGTAATTTTTAAGGATAGGATTCAGATTGATAGCAAATTGAAAAGATCGATAAATGTTTGGGATAGACATGACTATCACCAAACCACATAATTGAAACTGATAAATTTTACATTTTATATTTTTAGTAGATTTATTATCTTTTGTTTTGTACTCATATTTTTTATTTGGACTGCTAGCTCTATGATGGAAAAGCTGTAGTGAGGAATGCAGGAAGCTCTAAACCTAGCAATTTGTGTGTTTAGCTGTTCTTGAAAGTGCCATGTGGTGTGAAAGAAACTAGAGTGGTTTTTGAATTTTTGCACTAAAAAGGAGAAATATGTTGGAACAACTAGTCAATACCTTTATGTTAAGTACCACATACAATTGGATATGAGGCAAAAAGAGGGAAGAGACCTGGGAGACATATGACCCGATTTGCTTTGAATAGGAATCAAATGATTTGTGCATTAAGGAGAAAGAAGGACATTGCCTTTTAGAAGATAACACTTGGATGGATATCCATGAATTTTTTGAAATTGAAGGAGCAACTGGTGCTACACAAAAGAAGATAAAGTGAAAAGGTAAATCTACTAAGTTATTGTAATACACATTATAATCAATAAGTATTAATTCCTACTTTTAGTGTTTAATTAGGATTTTTCTTTCAAATTATTGTCAGGACCTCGAAACTTGAATGCAATTGCAAAGAAGAGAGGGAAAGAGAGAAGGTAGTGGTGGAGAAGAGGAGTTTGTGGAGAGTGAAGAAGATGATGAGAAAATGAAAATATTGTTCTTCATGTTGATGATTGACTAGGGGTGGGAATGGGCCGGGCTTGGGCCAGAGTAATATAAGCCCGAGTCCAGTCCCATTTTAATCTCCTGAGCCCAAGCCCAGCCCATTTACATATCGGGCTTGGATCCCTAGCCCCAAGCCATTTCTAAACTAAACAGGAGGGACTATTGTGGGACCCACATCCTTACGTAATAAGTAAATACATTTTAGCATAATATATATTGTTATAAATTCATGATGTGAAGAATAGATAAATAGATAAGTGAAAACTCAATATTCAATTATTTTGAAGAGATTACCAATTATGATAGAGGTAAACCTGTTTATACTTTATTTTATTCTTATAATAATAAGGGAGAGGTTATATATAGTTCTCCAATAACATGACTATAAGAGATTTACGATATTCTGAAATTTATTTTAATATCATGTAAATAGTGCAATAGTTCAACATATATGGCAAGAACGACAATACAATTATCTATTTCTTATACAAATCCCTCAAAAAGTGAGGTTAAATATTCATAAGCACACATCTCATTCGGGAACATCGGGCCATGTACCTTAAACTCAAACCTGGCCTAATTAACAATGAGGCTAAAAGCTTTGGCATAAGCCCTATTTATAGTTATAAATGCTTGGCCCAAACTCGACTGGATTGAATCGGATTTGGGTTGGGCTCAGCCCAATTCCCAGCCTACGATTAACTGAAGTTAGAATGACTTTTGTTTTGCTTTTGGGAGTGGTCATGTAACGGTCCCAATTTTAATTACCATAATCTCCTCTTTTATTCCAAGATTTAGATATGTATCTCATAAAATTTCTGCAGCATCTTCCCTGTAAGATGAAGCCTGTTCAAGTACATAAAATTTACAATCTCAGAAATATATATATAATCTCAAAATTTGGCTTTACATCGCCTATTAAATCATATACAAACATTCCACGCAAATTTAAATCAACTTTTTGGCTTGACTTCGTCTACTTAATCACATGCAACTATATATATGTGTCATCCAAACCAATCTCATCAACATACTCATTTAACACCAAATTCACATACTTAGATCAAAATATCTAATCATCAATAAAGTCTGTATTTATACGTATATACATATCCAAACACTTGTTTATTCGCCAAAACAACATGTTTGTACCTATCAACATCTATATGAGCATACAACCCAAAAGTGGTAAACCTAAGGCATCTATCAAATCCTTGTAGAAGTACCCTGTGATCGGCGGATGCTATACCTTGTTTTTAAGCTAAATCCTTGTCATTGTCCTATTCTTGAAAACAGAATTTTTATAATAGAGTGAGCTTTATAGCCCAGTGAGTAAAGTAATATACAATTTACAATATAACTTAACAATACAAACATATAAGATATGCAAAACAATACTATAAACATGAATAAGCATGTCATGTAATATACAGAGATAAAATCATGTTAACTGTTCTTATTTCAGGAAACATTCATAACACATACCATCTCAACATCTACATAAATATCGCCAACAACCAATACTTAAAACATCAAATTCATATATATATATATATATATATATATATATATATATATATATATATATATATATATATATATATTTGTGTCCTTTCAAAAGGATTTGGGCCCGAATCCTTCCTACTCAAATACCAACATCCGACATTCGAATACAAGATCAACTCCGTTAAAGTTGATCTATATTATTTCAAGTATCTATAAATAAAAAATCAAGTGTTTTGAATACTTTTTTTCATGCATCAAGTATGAAAAACACAGACGGCCTAAATAGTGAGTTGGTTAGTTTAACGGTGTAAAACATTTGAAACCTAACAAAAATTAGTTTGTAGCGGTTTTTAAATGTTTAGATCATAATCAAATATTCGGATCGAGAATTTGTATGTCTAAAGACATAGATCTAACCAACTCACTACTTTCGATCGTTTTTTTTTGCGCCGCTTAATGGATGAGTAAAAAGTATAAAAATACTTAATTTTAGTTTATAGATACTTGAAATAATATAGATGAACTTCAGGATTGTTTGGTTAGGGGTGAAAGTGAGGAAGTAGTAATAGTTCCATTTAGAACTTGAGAATTGGTTAGTGACTTTTCCGGTATTTGGATGTTGTTGGGAAGTGTGGTTTGAAAAATGTTATATCTTTTTCAGTGTTTAGATGGTAATGTGAAAGTGAAAGTGAAAAAGTTGACCACAAAGTTGACCGCACAATAATATTAAAATAAAAATTAATTAAGAAAAATAAAAATTAGATTGTAATTAGAATGCAAGTAAGATTTATATGATCACAAAATTAACTGTTTTGAGCTACAACTTATTACAAATGAGATTTACATGACCACAAAATTAACTGTAGCACCTTGGGAGTGAGGAAGTGATTGTGTAAAAGGGAAAAGAGAAAAGAAAAGGGGTTTTCTCATTTTCCTTTTCCGGTGTTTTGATAAATAGGGAAGTGAGCAATTATACTTCCCCATTTCCTTACTTCCGCCCACTTCCTTGCAACCAAACACGCCCTTCAACGGAGTGGATCTTGTATTCGAATGTCGGAGGGTTGATTTTGAGTGGGAAGGATTCGGGCTCAAATTCTTTTGGAAGAAGGCAAGTCTATATATAAATAAATAAATACACACACACACACACACACATATATATTATCCCCGTCTTCCCCCTCCTCCGGTTCAAGAATATTCCACCGTCTTCCCCCTCCTTCGGTTCTATATTCGGTCCCTTCCTCCTCAAACAAACAACAATCAATACACATATATACAATTATAATAATGTTTTAACAAAAATAATAATCACAATTACAACATCATAGGACTAGAAGCACTGCAAAATTTGCAACTCGGATATACTACTTACACATGAAAAACATGCATTTTGCGTTAAATAAAACAGACATCGCTTCTTGGATTCGTTAGTCCGGTACTTTATTTTTCGACGTTCTGAATTATTCCACTATATCATGGTTATACTCTCTTTAGATGATGCCACATATTAAGAATTTAATTAGTAACATATAATATCAAGGCAACCATATCACAATTAAATGATTATACTTATACAAGAATTTGATGAGTATACATCGACTTTATTAATTTAACAATTCCACTCCACCAAGTAGTATCACCTCTCTAATTTCCTAGTAATAAGAGTTTATCTCCCGGTTTGCCAATGTCTTTATATAGTTCATCCCAATTTAATATTAGTTAAGAATTACTCATTTATTGAAAATTATATTAACCAACACTTTATATCAAATTCTAATTAGAAGAACACTCCACTGACCTTCAAGCACATACACCAAAAATCGCGCCGAACACCAACTCGCAGTCTCCTTCAATTTCTAGTACCTATTTCCTCGAATGCACTGCATTAGTACTCCAATCTAGATTATATTTACAAGGGTCACAACTCGAATGATGAAGGTTTTGTTCTCAGTAATTTAGGAAGCTTTGTTGTTAAAAACAGTAGCTTCTTCTCTCTTTTATGAGCACTGACGTGCTATTGGCGGAGCCGCGGCCTACCGTCGCCCCACGCGTTGCCTATCGTTGCCTCGCGCGCCGCCTGGCCGCCCCGCGTGCCGGCGCTACTGCAGCTTGCCGCGACTGTTGCTGCTTCTGTTACTGTTGCGCCAGACTAGAGAGGGAAAGGTAAAGGGGACGGGAGAGAGAGGATAGAGAAGAGGGGAGAGATTGTGGGGGAGAGAGAGGAAAGGAGAGAGAGAGGGAATGGGTTCTGCTGCAAATAGATGTTTCTCCCAAAAAAATTCTCTTTTTAAAACAATATAGGATTCCTCTCCTCTTGCCACCTCTCCCTTCACTTCTTTCAAGTATATCAAGACCCTCAACTCCTCTTCATCATAGTCAATTTAATCTCAACCCTTGAAAACCAAATGAGTTCATCCTCCACTAACTCCACTTATAGTAGTTCTATTTTATTACTAATTGACCCTTTTTTAACTTATCTATGTATTAGCATAGATATAATTACCTAGGTGTTCATATTCATACACTTATACTTCCATGCTTATTTACTTAATATACATATACTAGTATGCATATATATACATGTGTGTGTATGCCACATGAATTATTATTTTACCCATATGTTATACTTATTTAATTATAAGTATGTGTATGCATTCTCGTACTTGTGTTAGTCGGGGAGTTAAGCTAATAAACAGAACTTATAAAATTCGAGTTTTACATGTCACGAACTTGGTTCGAGAATTTGGTATTTGTGAAACTAGTTATGTTTTTTTCTTCTAATGTTTATGTTTATATTTGGTTGATATGGTTGAATAATTGAATCATGTGATACTATTTTGATCAATGCCTTATAGTCATTGGGATCTAAACTTAGAAGTAAATTTTTTGCATTTACTTATTTGTATATATTTAAATTTTGCATTATTGTGTCTTTCAGATTTATAGTGTAACGGTCCCAGTTTGAAATTTTCCATTTAACCACAATTATTTCGTACAATCCAAGCGTGGGACCCATCAGGGTATAATACTTCCTATATGATCATCAGAAAACTCTTCATTATACATCAGAAATTTCTACTAAGATAACATGTATGATCTAGTCGAGACTTAACATGACAACTCATATGGTTCGATAATCCAAGAAACACAGTCTACAATTATCATATCGGAATATATATACATACAAAGTTAGAGTCCAACACCAGATCCTTTAAGAATTACAAGTCGAGGGTAACATCCAGTTAAAAGTGCACATGGTTATACAAAATTATATACATAACAAAAGTAACTTCTACTACAGTGGTTCCGGTGGCGCTTGTCCCGCACAATTGCCCTTAAGCGGGTCCCTTACCCTTGTCCAAACCTGAAGGTGGAGTTAGAATAGAGTGAGCTTGACAGCTCAGTGAGTAAAACAATATTTAAGTATGCCTAATCAAGTATGTCTACATGACTAAATTATCCGGTTGACATGTGTGTCGTTATACTATTTTTATAAGATCTTATAATTAATCTGGAACCAAATCAGAACACAGTAACAAGGCCTTCCTAGTCGACTAGACCACCCTATAGTCGACTTAAGACTAACTGTAAGTCGACTAATCCTGAAGCTATAGTCGACTAACTTTACATCCAGGGCTTATGTAGTCGACTACCCTTCCTGGTGTAGTCGACTTACTCAAGTACTAGTCGACTTGAAGATCCCCTATAGTCGACTAGTTGTGGGTCAAAAAGTTATGTTACTCTCTGTATGTCACCTATAGTCGACTACCCTCCTGGTGTAGTCGACTACACAATTTATAGTCGACTATAAGTCGACTGTAGTCGACTAAGTATGCCCAAAACAGATTGTTAACTCTCTGTTTGCTCTCTGTATCTGGGATTAGTCGACTACAGTCTGTCTGTAGTCGACTAATCCTGCTATCCAGCAGTTTATCTGCCTAATTATCACACCTATAGTCGACTAATTCTGGGACTTAGTCGACTAACCTACCCAAAAATTGCCTGTTAAGAAGTTATCCCAGATCAAATGTTAGGGATTTATGTATGATTATATCATAGGATCTCTATCTTAACAATATCCATATACATACAATATAATCTCCCCTTCTACGCCTCCGGTTCAACCCGGTCCCTTCCTCCAATACAAAAATCGTAAAATCTCCCCTTCTACGCCTCCGGTTCAACCCGGTCCCTTCCTCCAATACATAACCGTAAAATCTCCCCTTCTACGCCTCCGGTTCAACCCGGTCCCTTCCTCCAATACATCATACCATCATATAATATCAATATGCAAGACATATAATAATATCATGGATTCATAAACAAAATGAGTAAGTACTTGCGGAATTGAAAACACATGAGTCTTTATGAGGTAACTAGCATTTCACAAACTCTGCATGATCCCAAAATATACGTAGTGTCAAGTACTTGTTTACCTCTTACGTTTTATTTCATTTCCTACTTTATTCTACTCATCATGTTATTAAGATTATCATGTTCTACTCACCCTTGTAAGTGGTATGATTTTGCTGATTTTTGGCTGCAGATTCGGGCTGTTTTGGGGCTGTTTTGCTGCTGCCTTTAGCTGTTGTTGCTGCTGCTTTTAACTGCTGCTGCTGCTGCTGCTCCTTTGCTGCTGCTGCTCCTTTGCTGCTGCAGTTGCTGCTGCTTTGCTGCTGCTGGAAGAAAAGAGAGGGAGGGAGTTTGTGAAGAGAGAGAGTTTTTAACCAAATGGTTTAATCCTCTTCAACCCCCCTCTATTTATAGCCTCTAACTCTCCATAATAATGTGCCATGTGTCCCCTATACATCCCATCAAGTCTACTCTACTCCATGCCCTATGCCAAGCTCCATGCCTCTCTCCCCTCTCCATGAGGTACAAGCATGGTGGGGGATGGTGGTAAGTTGACCATATGTGGGGGGTATTCTTATACCTATATACATGAATGTATAAATACTTATGTATACACTTGTTTATACATACACATATAATACACATGACTTAACTAAGGTATCATGCATGCATACTAATTCCTATTGCCTCTTTAGGGTATGATTATTTAGGAAAAGTAATGCTTTAATTAAGGCAAGTGTTACATTCTACCCTCCTTATGGAAGTTTCGTCCTCGAAAACGTACCTTGGAACAAATGCGGATAGGCCTTTCTTATCTCCTCTTCCCGTTCCCAAGTGGCTTCTTCTTTGTTTTGATTTCTCCATAAGACCTTGACCAAGGAAATATTTTTGTTTCTCAATTGCTTCTCCTTGCGATCAAGAATTTGTACTGGTTCTTCCGCGTAAGACATGTCTTCTAGTATTCGCAGAGGTTCATAGGAGATGACGTGATCAGGATCGGGCACATACTTCCTCAGCTGAGATACATGAAATACATTGTGCATCCTTTCTAAGGCAGGGGGTAGGGCCAAACGGTAAGCAACCGGTCCAATTTTATCCAGTATCTCAAACGGACCTACATATCTAGGAGCTAATTTGTTCTTACCACCGGTACGTCTCACCCCCTTTATTGGAGATACCTTCAGGAAAACACTATCCCCTACCTCAAACTCCAGTGGTCTGCGACGATTGTCTGCATAAGCTTTCTGTCTGCTCTGGGCTGCTTTCATCCTTTCCTTGATTAGCTTGATCTTCTCAGTAGCCTCTTGAATTACATCAGGGCCGAACAGTCTTCTATCCCCAACTTCCAACAGATTGGTGATCTACACCTTCTCCCATACAATGCTTCAAATGGAGGCATACCAATAGTGGACTGATAACTATTATTATAAGCAAACTCCACTAAGGGTAAATAGTTGTCCCAACTTCCCCCAAAATCTAGTACACAAGTTCTCAACATATCTTCCAATATTTGAATGGTCCTTTCTGACTGTCCATCTGTTTGGGGGTGGGCTGCTGTACTGAGTTGCAATTTAGTGCCCATAGCTTTGGACAAGCTTTTCCAAAATCTAGATTGAAATCTAGGATCCCGATCTGATACAATGGATTCAGGTACTCCATGTAATCAAATTATCTCTCGGACATATACCTGAGTCAGTCTTTCCATTGAATAATTGATCCGGATAGGCAGAAAATGGGCAGATTTGGTGAGTCTGTCCACCACTACCCAGACTGTATCCAGTCCTTGGGACATCCGAGGAAGTCCAGTGACGAAATCCATAGCAATTTGACTCCACTTTCATTCAGGAATAGATAAAGGCACTAATAAACCTGGGGGCTTCTTATGTTCCGCCTTTACTTGTTGACAGACTAAACATTTGTGGACAAAATTAGAAATGTCTACCTTCATTCCATCCCACCAGAAGTTATGACGCAGATCTTGATACATCTTTGTGCTTCCGGGATGAGCTGTATAAGGTGTACTATGAGCCTCCTTCATTATTTCTTCTTTGATCTCTGCCACATCTGGTACACATAATCTGCGTCCGAATCGCAGTACATCTCCTTCTATTTAAAATTCCTTGAGTTCTCCTTCTTGTACTTTCTTCATAATCTTCTTTATTTGAGTATCTCCTTGTTGGGCCTCTTTGATCTTGTCGTATAGATTAATTTGAATACTTACTTGATTCAGTTGATACTCAGAATTAGAAGGATCAATGACTCGCACTTCTATTTGCATTTCTTCTAGATCTCTTAATATTCTTGCTTGACGAGTCATCAAGGCGGCCAGGGTCCCTCCTGATTTCCGGCTCAAAGCATCAGCCACCACATTGGCCTTTCCAGGGTGGTATTGAATAGTAATATCATAATCCTTCATTAGTTCTAACCACCTCCTCTGCCTCATGTTCAGTTCTTTTTGTGTGAAGATGTATTTTAAGCTCTTATGATCAGTAAAAACTTCACAAGATACTCCATACAAATAATGTCGCCAGATCTTTAAAGCAAAAATCACAGCGGCTAATTCCAAGTCATGAGTGGGGTAATTTCTTTCATGGGTCTTCAATTGTCGGGACGCATAGGCAATGACTTTTCCATGTTGCATTAACACACATCCCAATCCCAGTTTTGATGCATCACTAAAGATGACAAATCCTTCCGTCCCCGAAGGTACAATTAAGACAGGAGCGGATGTCAGCTTAGCTTTTACCTCCAGGAAGCTCCTATCTTGATCTTCTCCCCATGCAAACTTCTTATTCTTTCTAGTTAATTGGGTCATTGGTGCCACAATTAGAGAAAATCCTTCTACAAATCTTCTGTAGTACCCAGCTAATCCCAAGAAACTTCGAACTTCAGTAACATTAGTGGGTCTAGGTCAGTCTCGGATTGCTTCGATTTTTACCGGGTCT
This sequence comes from Agave tequilana, assembly GCA_038442645.1. Classification (NCBI taxonomy): domain Eukaryota; kingdom Viridiplantae; phylum Streptophyta; class Magnoliopsida; order Asparagales; family Asparagaceae; genus Agave; species Agave tequilana. Next base: position 71,641 of record JAVJIF010011516.1, on the reverse strand, counting down.
ACTGATATTCCTTCCTTAGATATAATATGGCCAAGAAACCCTACTTGCTCTAGCCAAAATTCACATTTCTTCAACTTTGCATAGAGTTGCTTCTCTCTCAAGATTTGAAGGACAGTATTAAGATGTTCCTTGTGATCTTCTATATTCTTTGAATAGACCAGGATATCATCAATGAATACTACTACAAACTGGTCTAGATATGGTTGAAAAATCCGATTCATTAAGTCCATAAATGCTGCCGGGGCGTTAGTGAGTCCAAAAGGCATGACTAGAAATTCAAAGTGTCCATATCTTGTCCGGAAAGCTGATTTGGACACATCTTCAGGTTTGATCTTCAACTGATGATACCCCGATCTAAGATCTATCTTAGAAAATACACAAGACCCTTGTAATTGATCAAATAAGTCATCAATTCGAGGAAGAGGGTACTTATTCTTGATAGTTGCCTTATTCAATTCCCGGTAGTCAACACATAGTCTCATACTCCCATCCTTCTTCTTTACAAATAGTACAGGTGCTCCCCAGGGAGATACACTTGGCCGAATGAAACCTTTGTCTAATAAGTCCTGCAATTGAGTTTTAAGTTCTTTCATTTCTGCAGGGGCCATACGGTACGGTGCCTTAGAAATTGGGGTAGTACCGGGTATTACATCTATTGTAAATTCTACTTCCCGATCTGGGGGCAGGCCTGGTAGGCCTTCCGGGAACACATCAGGGAACTCATTCACAATTGGAATAGTCTTAATATTTACATCAGTCCTGGCGGTATCCAATACTGAAGCCAGAAATCCTTGACACCCTTGCTTCATTAATTTGGTGGCCTTGATGGCTGATATGTGAGGTATATCACAACTAACTTTTTCTCCTTCAAAAATAAACTCCGGAGTCCCTTCCATTTTAAAGATAATCCTCTTCTTATTACAATCCACATGAGCACTACAGGCAGACAACCAGTCCATTCCTAGTATGGCATCGAACTCCATTTCGCCTAGCTTAATCAGATCAATGGATGTCTTCATTTCTCCAATTATCACTTCACAATTCGCATATCTAGTGCTAGCTATCAAATTTTCCCCTATAGGTGTGGACACAACCAATTGAAATCCTAGGGGTTTTGAGACTTGATTTAGTTTATAAGCAAAAGTACTAGATACGAATGAATGAGTAGCTCCAGGGTCAAACAATGCATGGGCAATATGTCCTGATACGGAGATCATACCTTCCACCACTGCATTTGAGGCCATTGCTTCCCGTGGGTTAATGCGAAGGTTCTGCCTTGCACCCGAGGTTGCTGAACCAATGATTGGGTTGCAGCAGAACGTGGGGCATTACTGGGCGGCATGAAGTTACTGGCTTGTCCTCTGGGAGGATTCGTCCTTGTGGTTGGCCTCCCACTTCCTCTACTCGGCCCTTGGCTTCCGCGCCTTGTCGGACAGTTTTTCCTTAGATGTCCCACCTCTCCACAATTAAAACAAGACCTGTCTAGGAGGCAGTTTCCAAAATGGTTCACTCTGCACCTCTGACACCAGGGAGCCTCCGAGATTCTGGGATATGATGCAGAGGTAGTTTGTGTCTTCAAGGGAGTGTCTCTGTTTCTCAACCATGTTCTCCCGCCTCTGGCTCCTCCTCCTCTATGAAAAGTGGTATTAAACCCAGGTCCTTTGCCACTGGTGGATCCTGATGCCATCATCATTGGAGGTCCTTGATAACGGGGGCGCTTAGAATTGGGAATTTCTTCCACCCAGTCTCCCTGACCTTCTTGTATGTCCATTTCTACCTCCAAAGCTCTTTCTACTGCCTGGAGATAATTCTTCAGTTGTAATGGAATCAGTCGGCCACGAATATCTGATCTTAGGCCCTTTACGAACCTCTTCGTCTTTTCTGCTTCACTCCTTACCAAGGCATCAGCATACCTGGATAGCTGAGTGAATTTCTGATCATACTGGGACACATTCATAGAACCTTGACGTAGTTCCAAGAATTCTGTCGCCATCTTATCTCTGGCTGTCTCCGGAATGTATTTCTCAGTGAATTTGTTCACCAAGAATTCCCAAGTGATTGATTCCCTTGCATTCTTCATACTAAGCTTCACTGCCCTCCACCAATATTCCGCTTCCTTCTGGAACATAAAAGAAGAGAAGGACACCCTTTGTTCATCAGTGCAGCTCATAACTTCTAGGATCTTTTCTATTTGAAGAAGCCATGCCTTGGCTTGTAAGGGGTCCGCTTTTCCTTCGAATACGGGCGGTTTCATCTTCTGAAACTGCTCCAGTGCTCGGTGGGAGTTGTTATTGCTCGCTCTGGTCATTAGTTGTGCGAGCCACTCCGGCATTACCCCTGGAGTTCCCTCATTCCCTCTTATTCGAACTTCAGAGTCTTCATTATCGTCCACGGGGTGCGCGCTCCCCATCTCGCTGTAGTGTGTCGTATCGAGCGACAGTGACTCATCAGGTGGTAGTTGGTTCAAATTCATTTGTTCTCCCCTATATAAAAAAATTAAGGGCGTCTAATCAACATACTACCCAATTTAGGAATGCATTGGGATAAAACTTTAGTCTCATGTAATCATGTCAATAGCATCACTTTTGAAAACAAGCAACTCGTTATATATATATATATATATATATATATATATATATATATATATATATATATATATATATAGGTACATCCATCATGGATACAAAAGGTATTATACTGACATGCCTTCCTTCTGGAATATCCGAACTAACCCATGTGCATTCATATGATATATGCCAGGGTACATACAACAACCCTAATGATATCTCTCATCTAACATATTAGGCCTATACATATATATATATATACATCAAAAAGCGCCGGCTCCAAGGTTCACCCTTCGTAGGGTAGAGTATCCCCACTAGAATCTCCGCTAGTGCTGCTGTTATCACCCATATCTTCCTCAGGGTCTTCTTCCGGTGATTCGTCCCCGGCGCAGCACCAGTCGTCTAAGTCATCATAAAGATCCATATCCTCTTTCCACTTTTCGTTCCAAAAGACGCCTCCATATGTAAATCCTCTCGGGTTTCTTCTTTTATCGTGCTAGAGTGCTCCGTCACTGCTATCTCAAATGAATCTCCCACAAAGCTTTCTGTGTCGACATTGGTTGGTTCAGGCTTATTAGATGCCTGCGACTCAACCTCCTCACAATCTACCCAGTTTAGGGGTACAATCGTTTCCATTGGATCAGTTTCATCCGACTCGTACCCCCAGTCCAAGGAATCCGCCACCCAGCTCTCACTCGAGTTATCGGAGCTAGAGACTGGCCAGTATACATCGGAGTCCCCCATCTACATGTAAACAAAAAGGTCGTATAAATCTCAAGTCCATGAAATAGTCTCAATCATACGGCTATCATCAGGAAGTAATATAAATGGACACACTTGTAACTATACTTATCCTTAGTCTACTCGTAAGTCTCATGTCTTTAGAATAACTCAGATTCAATAGATAATTTAATGCATTCCTTGTCACATAAGACCAACTACTTAACTATGATCACATGTCCGCACGTATAAACCTAACAATTTCATCATCTCTTACTCCTTCTACTTCTAAACCATTGCTCTGATACCAACTGTAACGGTCTCAGTTTGAAATTTTCCATTTAACCACAATTATTTCGTACAATCCAAGCGTGGGACCCATCAGGGTATAATACTTCCTATATGATCATCAGAAAACTCTTCATTATACATCAGAAATTTCTACTAAGATAACATGTATGATCTAATCGAGACTTAACATGACAACTTATATGGTTCGATAATCCAAGAAACACTGTCTACAATTATCATATCGGAATATGTATACATACAAAGTTAGAGTCCAACACCAGATCCTTTAAGAATTACAAGTCGAGGGTAACATCCAGTTAAAAGTGCACATGGTTATACAAAATTATATACATAACAAAAGTAACTTCTACTACAGTGGTTCCGGTGGCGCTTGTCCCGCACAATTGCCCTTAAGCGGGTCCCTTGCCCTTGTCCAAACCTGAAGGTGGAGTTAGAATAGAGTGAGCTTGACGGCTCAGTGAGTAAAACAATATTTAAGTATGCCTAATCAAGTATGTCTACATGACTAAATTATCCGGTTGACATGTGTGTCGTTATACTATTTTTATAAGATCTTATAATTAATCCGGAACCAAATCAGAACACAGTAACAAGGCCTTCCTAGTCGACTAGACCACCCTATAGTCGACTTAAGACTAACTGTAAGTCGACTAATCCTGAAGCTATAGTCGACTAACTTTACTCCGCGCGTATCTGCTTCTCTGCTGACAGCCAGGGCTTATGTAGTCGACTACCCTTCCTGGTGTAGTCGACTTACTCAAGTACTAGTCGACTTGAAGATCCCCTATAGTCGACTAGTTGTGGGTCAAAAAGTTATGTTACTCTCTGAATGTCACCTATAGTCGACTACCCTCCTGGTGTAGTCGACTACACAATTTATTAGTCGACTAAGTATGCCCAAAACAGATTGTTAACTCTCTGTTTGCTCTCTGTATCTGGGATTAGTCGACTACAGTCTGTCTGTAGTCGACTAATCCTGCTATCCAGCAGTTTATCTGCCTAATTATCACACCTATAGTCGACTAATTCTGGGACTTAGTCGACTAACCTACCCAAAAATTGCCTGTTAAGAAGTTATCCCAGATCAAATGTTAGGGATTTATGTATGATTATATCATAGGATCTCTATCTTAGCAATATCCATATACATACAATATAATCTCCCCTTCTACGCCTCCGGTTCAACCCGGTCCCTTCCTCCAATACAAAAATCGTAAAATCTCCCCTTCTACGCCTCCGGTTCAACCCGGTCCCTTCCTCCAATACATAACCGTAAAATCTCCCCTTCTACGCCTCCGGTTCAACCCGGTCCCTTCCTCCAATACATCATACCATCATATAATATCAATATGCAAGACATATAATAATATCATGGATTCATAAAGAAAATGAGTAAGTACTTGCGGAATTGAAAACACATGAGTCTTTATGAGGTAACTAGCATTTCACAAACTCTGCATGATCCCAAAATATACGTAGTGTCAAGTACTTGTTTACCTCTTACGTTTTATTTCATTTCCTACTTTATTCTACTCATCATGTTATTAGGATTATCATGTTCTACTCACCCTTGTAAGTGGTATGATTTTGCTAGTTTTTGGCTGCAGATTTGGGCTGTTTTGGGGCTGTTTTGCTGCTGCCTTTAGCTGTTGTTGCTGCTGCTTTTAACTGCTGCTGCTGCTGCTCCTTTGCTGCTGCTGCTGCTGCTTTGCTGCTGCAGTTGCTGCTGCTGCTTGCTGCTGCTGGAAAGAAAAGAGAGGGAGGGAGTTTGTGAAGAGAGAGAGTTTTTAACCAAATGGTTTAATCTTCTTCAACCCCCCTCTATTTATAGCCTCTAACTCTCCATAATAATGTGCCATGTGTCCCCTATACATCCCATCAAGTCTACTCTACTCCATGCCCTATGCCAAGCTCCATGCCTCTCTCCCCTCTCCATGAGGTACAAGCATGGTGGGGGATGGTGGTAAGTTGACCATATGTGGGGGGTATTCTTATACCTATATACATGAATGTATAAATACTTATGTATACACTTGTTTATACATACACATATAATACACATGACTTAACTAAGGTATCATGCATGCATACTAATTCCTATTGCCTCTTTAGGGTATGATTATTTAGGAAAAGTAATGCTTTAATTAAGGCAAGTGTTACATATAGCATCTATCTTTACTTATTCATTGTTCTATATGTTTAAACTTGTTCATATTTTTGTCATATACAAAGTTGTATGCTTAATCGTTTAATTATAGGCGAGCAATTGACATATCATATGGTACACAATACCATACAATATGTGATATGATACCTAAGGATGATATGTGATATGATACCTAAGGAATCCAATATTTGATACATATCATGTTTTGACAAGTTTTCTAACATTAATCAATCATATCTAATCTGTCCATCTCGATACATTTTACATTTTGACAATTTATCTAATATCAAGCACTCATATCTAATTGGTCCATCACTATCATCACCATCTTCTTCTTCAAGAGCGATATTTTCATTTCTTATCGTCTTTTTCTTCACACTCTATGAACTCCTTATCTTCTTTGGCTTTCCTTCTTTGCTCTTGATTACATTCAAGTTTTGAGATCCTAAGAATTAAAAAAAATCCTTATTAGATACTTAAAAAGTTCGATTGTTTTGTTTTGCTTTTGGGATTTTTCATGAACTCATTTTAGGAATTTGGCATTTGTGAAACTAATTATGTATTTATGATAAATGTTTATTATGTTTCTTTGGTATGATTGAATACTTGCATCATGTGGTACTATTTTATTAATGCCTTGTAATTATTAGACTTCAGACTTAGAAGTAAAATTTGTGTATTTATATTTTTTTTTGAATTTTGTGTGTCTGTGTCTTTTAAATCTACAACTTTTCTCCTTCGTTATTCCTTGTTCTATGTTTAAATTTGTCCACACACATATGGATTCTTTGGGAAGGATTTGAGCATAAATTTTTCCCACTCAAATTTAATGCTACGACATTCAAATACAAGATCCACTTCATTTGAGTTGATCTACATTATTTAAAGTAACTAAAAATAAAAAATCAAGTATTTTCTAGCTTTCTTGTCCATGCATCAAGTAAGACAAAATAGACGACCGGAATTAGCATATTACTTAGATCTTTAGACATACAAATTCTCGATCCGACCATTTGATCATGAGCTAAACATTTAAAAACATTCACACACCAACTTTTGTTGGTTTCAAATATTTTACACCGTTAAACTAATTAACTCACTATTTCAGTAGTTCATTTTGCGCCTACTTGATAAGTACAAAATGTTTCAAAACACTTGATTTTTATTTTTAGTTATTTTAAATAATGTAGATCAATTTTAACGGAATGGATTTAGTATTTGAATGTCGTAGCATTGAATTTGAGTAGAAATGATTCATGTTCAAATCCTTCCAAAAGGATCCAAGTCTCTCTCTCTCTCTCTCTGTGTGTGTGTGTGTGTGTAGTTAGTTAGTTAGTTATATGCTTAATTATTGTACATTGTACATGGGTTAATGTATCATACAGTAAACGATACAATACAACATGTTATTCGATTCCTAAGGAATCATCTCATGTTATTCATCAGTATATGCTTTAGAGCATGGGGATCATTATGAATGGTTTGACACACACACACACACACACACACACACACACACACACACACACACATTTGGGGAAGATTGTTTTGGCAAACTTCTACAGGAAGAAATTTCCTCCTCTGGGCTGAAACCGATGTCTTTCCCTCTAAGCAAATCTAGTTAGCATATGAAAGTTGTTAATTGTAGCTTTTTGAATTGTTTCTGTACTAAATCTAGCTCTAGAGAACTTCTGGTCTAAATCTGGCTTCTTTTACGTGCTTTCTCATATTTGTACATAGTGCACGCCTCCATGACAAACTAACTTATCATTTTAATCTTGCAGGAACATTGGAGCATCAATGTTTGAGGGAGAGGCTTTGGGTACAAGTGCAATGTATGCCACCAAATCGATTCGTGTTCCAAGGCCATTTAAGGTGAGAAGCTGACATCCGGACCTTCTTACTTTTGTTCCTCCAATGTGCAAATACATGCACAGGCAGGCACACCCCTACCTTCCCACCCACCCACTTAATGTACACATCCAAAATTATCTTATCCTGAGAGGCTTGGGTAACATAGATTTCTTCATTTTCTAGTCTTGTAGGTAGGACCTTTACCAACTGGTGGTTCATTTATCATCATGGAATTTATGGAATTTGGAGGTTCCAGGGAGATCAGGTTGGTTTAAGGTTGGACTCTGTCTAAAGTTGCTAGGCAAATTGTAATGCACATCTTTGTTAACTTTCTGCCTATTCTTAGTCAGTTGTAGGAAGAAAGCTTGCTGAAATGCGTAAAGCTGGGAAGTCTGATAGCGGTTTTGGGTTTGATGTCGACAATACCATTGGAAGGTGAGTTTCTTAACGTAGTATTTCCTTGGAAGATATATGTCAATCTAATGACTCCATGACTTGCACAAATAAACTTGCTGCTACACCACTTGTCTCCCTTGGTATAACCGGGGGAAACCCTCCAAATTCATATTGTCGTTGCCGCAGCCACATGCTGAGATCGTTTATCTTAGTTAATTGAGCCTCACTATATCTCTTGCTACTTCCCTCTACCAATACTTCTCCACATGTATCTCACAAATGTGTTTACTACCTTCACACTGTCATGATTATTAAGTTTAGCTTGATGTACATTATTACTCCACAACTCAACAACTTAAGCTTTTTGGTACCATGTGGTATCCACGGGGGAGTGTTAGAATATAAAATATATCCATTAACCAACTTCAGCGTTTTGGTGCCGGCAAGGCTTAAGATCGTACTGGAACACTAGGTTTCAAGAGGTTTTGGGTTCAAAGTCAAATTTAAAAAATATATTTTTACCCCATTTATTCTGGCTTTCCAGGGTAGTCAGACAGAGGCCTTTCCAATCCTTTAACAGGGCCCGAAGGCCCACATGATGGAGTTAGTAAGTGCTAAATTAGCTTCATATACATTGTTAGCTCACAACCCAACAGCTTAAGCTGTTGGGTACATTGGTTTTTTTGACAATTACATGATATTAATTTTTATTAATTTTAATTTCTATGTTCTAATGCTTTCTGTTGTCTTGTTGCAGCACTCCCCAGATGAGCACTTGGTTTTCAGATTGGATCGAATTTTTTGCTGAATGTAGATTGGGATATCAATTGGAGTTAGCATTGAAACAGTTTGGGGGTTCTGAGATGCATGGCAAAGGTGATTTAATTCTTAGAAGTTAAAAGCGAGTCTTTTTATGATAGTAATGATAACATAAATGCCAGGAAGCGCCAAGATGAGCAGACAACAAATTGGCCTTTTTGTTATCTATTGTGATCTTTAGGAAATAATGTTGGTTAAATGTATCCAGAGAAGCTAGACAGCTATGTTCTTTGCATAAGTTGAGAGGGAAAATGTCTAAACTCCCACAAATAGAGGGAGGCCGGCCGGGGGGGGGGTGGGGGGGGGTGCTCGCATTAAAGAGAAAGATAATTAATGCGTGTTTATGGATTTTCTGTTGGTCGTGATTCTCTAAGCAGAGTACGATTTAATTTCTTAATCTGTTCCTCATGCAATTTTTAACTCATGCACTTAATCTATATGTACCCCTTCACGTGCTCAGAGATAAAGGACCGAGCACATTCTTGCCTTTGTCGGACTCTTACACAATGAGAACTCAAAATAGGATTAAAATAGAAATCACTCTCACAAGTGAAACTAAAACTGGCTCATGCATGGAGTCCTTTAGCCAATAAGAATTCAACCCCACCTTATAATAGGAGTTGAATTCTTCTAAAAAAGCAATAATGGGTCAAATTCGGGTCTAAACAAAATGTGTTGCATTCAGGTTTGAGTCATAAAACTCAACTAACCTTCACCTATATGAAACAAAATATTCCTCACTTAACTCACTCTACCTTCTCTAATATGCCCTGATGGGAGTCTCATATGCGGTGTAGATCAAACAAGTTTTGACTTTGTATGAACTTGAACACCCAATGATCATCTAAATCTGAACTAGAGTAGGAACACGAATCTGGTCTCAGAACAGCATTGGCATCACTTCACTCAGATACACTGAATGTTGAATCTGAGGTAGACTCTACTCGATGTCGGCATCTCCTCATACAAGAGTGGTTGATGATACCTGCACGTAATATTTGAATTGTGAAAATTTTGATGCATCTGTTTTTCTCCTTGTAATAGAACCCTTAAATCTAAGGTTCTAAAAATATGAGATTTACTCTGAAATCTGGAATATGCTGGATGCCTAAAAGAGTAGTGATGCTACTATCATGTTAACGAATCTGGATTTTTCCTTGAGCAACTACTTGCATGATGCAAAATTATCCGCGAAAGAAACTCTACCTTGAATGGAAATATATGTGGAGAATAGTTTGCTATCAGGATTGCTATGACATGATCACAGAATTGAGTATCCACTTATCCTTAAAACTAACAATGATGTGAGTAACTGATAGCGCAAAATTGTCCATCAAAGCAACTCTACCTTGAATGAAAATATATGTGGAAAACAATCTTCTATCAAGATTGATATGACATGAACAACCAGAATTGAGTATCCACTTATTCTTAAAACTAATGAAGCTGCCAGTAAGTGGTAATCAGTAACTGATAGTACACTATTATCATCATCCTGAAACACAGCTGCTTTAGTGGCATCTTTTTCTTGACTATCTATTTTTTTTTGTTCTTCAATTAGGACAATCATGCTTAATGTGCCCCTTTTCTCTATATTAGTTCGAAGTAAATTTTATGTTAAGAATTATTTTAAGAACCCAAATTCTTGACATTCTCCTTAGAAAACATTCATTAACTAGATTGACCATCGTTCTATTCGCATGTCAATTACTTGTCATCTTTTCTTTGTTGAGCAAGTGCTCCTTATCTTCTTTCAGTGAGTTTGTAAACAAAGCGAATACGCAATGTGGATACTATAATATTTGTATACGGATATTAAATGAAGTTGAATATGTTAATTTCACATCATGGTGGCCCACTTAACCTTGGTTATTTATTGGATTCCTAATTAAAGTCAACTGATATAATAGATGCCCATATTAAAGTGACATTTGTGTAAAGTTTTAATAATCATCTGGGGTATGAAGGAACTATGATGGGTGGTTTTATCATGGGTGATTATTTGCAATTATGAGACCCACTTCTCTCCTCCTGTGAATGACACAAAACCTCTCCCTTGTTTTGAGAACGCCATCACTTTGAGAATTAGGGTTTGTGATAAGAGAAGGAGACAGAGAGAAGAGGATCATTGCATTAGGGTTCTTGCAGGATTAAAGAGAAGGGATCAAGGTCATCATCCAATTACTTTCTTCAGTTCATCAATGGCTTCAGGTATGGTGCATAAGTTATTGTTTTATTATGCATTTGAATTTCTTGAGATGTATTTTTGATTCTAAATCCATGGTTATTAATCCGCATTAAAGTTCAGTTTAATTTCTTACATTTGGTATCAGAGCCAGGTTCTAGAATCAATACATCTTGGATTATGGATTATGGGAAATTAGGGTTTTTGATTAACAATTCATAAAAATAAAATTTTTGATCTTTTAATTGTGGAATTAATAGAGGATTACATAACCCTAATATCCTGTTCATACTCCTCTAATTGTACAATTAATTGGGATCAAAATTCAGGAATTAGAAACCCTAATTTTCCCTAATTTTGGATTAAATCGATTAAGCAGAAACTGCCTTTGATAACTGCTTCGTCGACTATTAGTCGACTAGCCCGAAACACTAGTCGACTAATTTCCTTTTCCAGAAAGTTTAAAAGTCTCTGTTTCGATACAGGAGTCGACTTGAAATTTAGTTGATATTTTGAGTAGTCGACTAATTAGGGTATAGTCGACTAATCAATTTGCCCAAGTCGACTAACAGAGTGACCCGAAAGTTAAGAGGTCTCTGTTGACAACAGTAGTAGACTTATAATTTTGTGTAGTCGACTAATATTAAGTATAGTCGACTTATTATTTTGGCCTAGTCGACTAGACTTGATAATAGTTAGTCGACTTGACTTGACCTCAAGTCGACTTAACTTGACCCTAGTCGACTGGGACTCACTATGGTCGACTTATATTGGTTCAAGTCGACTAATAGTTCCTTGATCAGTCGACTGATGCTTGTTTAATTCAATCATAATGTATGTTACACATTTGAGATTATGGTGTTAATATTGATTGATGTTAGTCAAGTAATGAATTGAAGTATTATAGTATTACTCAAATAAAAGGTTAGAGAATATTATTGGTTAGTTTTGTATTCATACGGTTTATTGATTTAGTAGTTGCCAAAGTGACCTATATTAGTAAGCCTTATGAATATACAACTACATAAAAGATTTATCAATGAGGGTGACATTAAAGACAATAATATTCTCGATGGCGGTTCTAGTTAGGAGATTGGGACTGGCCCAAAGGAAAGTCTCTTTCAAATAATTATGAACCGGATAGGGTAGTGTAATTTATGTAACTTAGTGGTGTGGAATTGGATACCCAAAGGTAACATGACTTACTATCTAAGTGACATAAATTATATTAGACCTACATAGGTGATAAAAGTTCTCACCTAAAGAGTGAACACTAGATATGCTTAGGTTTCGCCCAAAGGAAAAATCAAAGTAATATCAATAGTTCATCTTAATTAAATTTAAAATTTTGTATTGATTCGATGGCCTTAATGTGAGCTTATCCTATTATGTTTCAGTGAACGTCCCTACTTCCCTTCACACTCATGCCACTAGCATTCCAGTCCTAAATGGTACAAACTTCTCTGAGTGGTTTGAGCATGTCCAATTCACACTGGGTGTACTGGACCTTGACATGGCTCTTTTAGTAGAGAAACCTGATGAAGTGACTGCTGAAAGCACTGCAGACCAGGTTAGCCATGCCAAAGCTTGGGAAAGGTCGAATAGACTCAGTCTCATGTTCATCAAGATGACCATAGCCAATAACATCAAGACTTCACTCCCACATACTACTAGTGCATCTGAACTTTTAACTGCTGTTAAAGACCGATTTAAGTCTGCAGATAAGTCATTAGCTGGCACCCTTATGGCTGAACTGACTACCATGAAATATGATGGTAGTAGAGGAGTTCAACAACACATTCTTAATATGACTGATAAAGCTGCCAAGTTAGGATCACTGGGAATGAAAGTGGATGAATCCTTCTTAGTACAGTTCATCCTCAACTCACTTCCTCCTCAGTTCGGGCCATTCAAGATCCACTATAATACTCATAAGGATAAGTGGAATCTGAATGAGCTGACTGGTATGTGTGTACAAGAGGAAGTGAGACTGAGGCAAGAAGGACATCACTCAGTGTTGGCAGTATCTCAAGGAGCTATCCATAAGAAAGGTAAATATGGAAGAGGTAAGAGGTTTCCACCAAAGAAATGGAATGAACCTGGGGAAAGTAGCTAGGGTCATGGAAAGCCTTTCACTGTCAAATGCTACTTTTGTGACAGAAAAGGACATGTGAAGAAGGACTGCAACAAGAGGAAAGCTTGGTTCGAAAAGAAAGGTATGAATCTTTCTTTTGTATGTTATGAATCAAATCTTGCTGAAGTTCCTTCTAATACTTGGTGGATTGACTCTGGAGCCACAACTCACATAACTAATTCAATGCAGGGATTCCTTACAACCCGGAAACCGAAGGAAAGTGAGAGATTTGTCTTTATGGGGAACCGTCTCAAAGTGGAGGTCGAGGCTGTTGGTACTTACCGACTACTCTTAGAGACGGGTCATCAGATGAATCTTGAAGATACTTTTTATGTACCTTCGATTTCTAGGAACTTAATGTCATTATCCAAATTAGATGTTGTTGGATATTCTGTTTTATTCAGTTGTGGAAAACTCAGTTTAATGTATAATTCAATGTCGGTTGGACACGGAATTTTATGTGATGGTTTATATAAAATTTCATTGAATGATGAGTTTGCACAATCTCTTTTATCTCTGCATTCGAATGTTGGTATTAAACGTGGCTTAATTAATGAAAATTTCTCTATCTTGTGGCATAGACGACTGGGGCATATCTCCAGGGATAGAATTGAAAGATTAGTGAAGAATGGGATTTTGGATAACCTAGACTTCACTGATTTTGGTGTGTGTGTGGATTGCATAAAAGGAAAACAAACCAAACACACCAAGAAAGGTGCCACAAGAAGTAAAGAGCTTCTTGAGATAATTCATACAGATATTTGCGGACCACTCTCTATTCCATGTTTTACGGGAGAGAGATACTTCATTACCTTTATAGATGATCTGTCACGTTATGGTTATGTGTATCTAATTCATGAAAAGTCTCAGGCTGTTGACATCCTTGAGGTGTTCATTACAGAAGTCGAGAGACAATTAGATAGAAAAGTTAAAATCATAAGATCAGATCGAGGTGATGAGTTTTATGGAAGATATGATGAGTCAGGACAACATCCTGGCCCATTTGCCAAATTTCTAGAAAAGTATGGTATTTGTGCTCAATACACAATGCCAGGTACACCTCAGCAGAATGGTGTTGCTGAAAGGTGAAACCGAACACTTATGGATATGGTTAGGAGCATGATGAGCTTTTCTAATGTACCTAATTCATTGTGGAATGAAGCCTTAAAGACTGCTATGTATATCTTAAACAGGGTTCCTAGTAAAGCAGTCCCAACAACTCCTTTCGAGTTGTGGACTGGTAGGAAACCTAGTTTAAGACATTTACATATTTGGGGTTGTCCAGCAGAGGCTAGAATATATAATCCATAAGAAAAGAAATTAGACTCAAGAACAATATCTGGGTATTTCATTGGTTATCCAGAAAAGTCTAAGGGGTACAAATTTTATTGTCCTAACCATAGTACAAGAATTATTGAAACTGGTAATGCCAGATTCCTTGAGAATGGTGAAATTAGTGGGAGTGATGAACCAAGAAAGGTAGATCTTGAGGTGGTAAGGGTAAATATCCCAATACCCTTTCCTTCAAGAGAAATTGTTGTCCCTCAGCTTGATCATCAAGCTGAGATACCAGAACAACATTATGATATTGGTTCACCACTCCATGAGGATATCGCCATTGAAAATGTTGTAGAACCACCACAACCGGCAGCTTTGAGAAGATCTCAAAGGGAAAGAAGATCTGCCATTTCAGATGATTATGTGGTGTATCTACAGGAATCTGATTATGATATTGGGATAAATAAAGATCCAGTTTCATTTTCACAAGCCATAGAATGCAATGATTTTAGTAAATGGGTTGATGCTATGAATGAAGAGTTGAAATCTATGGACCATAACAAAGTCTGGGATATGGTCGAATTGCCTGATAACTGTAAGAAAGTCGGGTGTAAATGGGTCTTTAAGACCAAGCGCGACTCCAAAGGCAATATTGAACGATATAAGGCCAAACTTGTGGCTAAAGGTTTCACTCAGAAAGAAGGCATTGACTATAGAGAAACCTTCTCTCCAGTATCAAAGAAGGACTCTCTTAGAATCATTATGGCCCTTGTAGCTCATTATGATTTGGAGTTACATCAAATGGATGTGAAAACAGCTTTTCTGAATAGAGATTTGGATGAGGAAATTTACATGGAGCAACCTGAAGGGTTCGCAAAGAAAGGACAAGAACACTTGGCTTGCAAATTAAAGAAATCCATATACGGACTTAAACAAGCTTCCAGGCAATGGTATATAAAGTTTAATGATACCATTACCTCTTTCGGATTTACAGAAAACACTGTTGATCAGTGTATATATCTAAAGATCAGTGGGAGCAAGTTTATATTTTTGGTTCTGTATGTGGATGATATCTTGTTAGCCAGTAGTGATATTGGTCTGCTGTATGAAACTAAAAGCTATCTTACCAAGAACTTTCAGATGGTTGATATGGGTGAGGCAGCTTATGTCATTGGCATAGAGATCTTCAGGGATAGATCTCGAGGATTGCTAGGACTGTCTCAGAAAGGTTATATCAATCGAGTCTTGGAAAGATTTCATATGGAATTGTGTTCAACCAGTTGTGCACCCATTATGAGGGGTGACAAATTAAGTGGGAGCCAGTGTCCCAGAAATGACTTAGAAAAGGGTCAAATGCAGAAAGTTCCATATGCATCAGCTGTTGGGAGGTTGATGTATGCACATACTTGTATCAGGCCAGATATCAGTTTTGCTGTTGGGATGTTAGGAAGATACCAGAGCAATCCAGGATTGGAGCACTGGAAATTAGCTAAGAAGGTAATGCGGTATCTTCAAGGGACGAA
The DNA here is from genome assembly GCA_038442645.1 of Agave tequilana. NCBI lineage: Eukaryota > Viridiplantae > Streptophyta > Magnoliopsida > Asparagales > Asparagaceae > Agave > Agave tequilana. The sequence continues at coordinate 55,686 of JAVJIF010011516.1, read as the reverse complement.
GGACCATATGCTCACATATAGGAGATCAGATCAGTTGGAAGTGATCGGCTATTCGGACTCAGATTTTGCTGGTTGCCCAGATAGCAGGAAGTCTACTTCAGGCTTCATATTCATGCTAGCAGGTGGGACAATCTCGTGGAAGAGTGTAAAGCAGTCTATCACTGCTTCATCCACGATGGAGGCTGAGTTCATAGCTTGTTTTGAAGCCTCGAATCATGCATTATGGTTACGGAATTTTATCTCAGCACTTGGTGTAGTTTACTCTATTGCCAGGCCGCTGAAGATATATTGTGACAATACAGCAGCCGTTTTCTTCTCTAAGAATGGAAAGTACTCTAATGGTTCCAGACACATGGAACTTAAGTACTTGGTGGTTAGAGAAAGAGTTCAGAAACAGAAGGTGTCAATTGAAAGTATAAGTACCACTTTAATGGTTGCTGATCCAATGACCAAGGGATTGCCTCCAAAGACATTCAAGGAACATGTTGTTAGAATGGGTCTTTTGAGCAATCTGTAAATGTATGTTTTGGTACTTGTATAATTGACAGTATTGTGCAATAAAAGTTTGTTTCTGTATTTCCTGTTATCCAATTATGTGTGCACATATTATGTATGGATGTTTGTTAAACAGGAAATGTCTTTACAAGACAATTACAGGGGTCATTTTGATTATAGACTCAATTAGTAAGGGTTATCAATGTTGTGGTACATAGAAGGGAGTATGACGTGGATGTTGTATAACCGCTATGACTCGCATTGGTGGTCCAAGCTAATTGCAGTATTACAGTATTTCATATTTGGGCTTATCAGTTGTTGTTTTTAAAATTCGTGATCACGTGTCAAGGTTTTTCAGTATGGAATCCAATGGAGTCATAATGTTTTTGAAAATGAGTCTTTTCTTTTATTTGTTTTCTAAAGTTTTAACCTAATCGGTTAGTGGTCCAAGTGGGAGAATGTTAATCTCACATCATGGTGGCCCACTTAACCTTGGTTATTTATTGGATTCCTAATTAAAGTCAACTGATATAATAGATGCCCATATTAAAGTGACATTTGTGTAAAGTTTTAATAATCATCTGGGGTATGAAAGAACTATGATGGGTGGTTTTATCATGGGTGATTATTTGCAATTATGAGACCCACTTCTCTCCTCCTGTGAATGACACAAAACCTCTCTCTTGTTTTGAGAACGCCATCACTTTGAGAATTAGGGTTTGTGATAAGAGAAGGAGACAGAGAGAAGAGGATCATTGCATTAGGGTTCTTGCAGGATTAAAGAGAAGGGATCAAGGTCATCATCCAATTACTTTCTTCAGTTCATCAATGGCTTCAGGTATGGTGCATAAGTTATTGTTTTATTATGCATTTGAATTTCTTGAGATGTATTTTTGATTCTAAATCCATGGTTATTAATCCGCATTAAAGTTCAGTTTAATTTCTTACAGAATACTGATTATTACTCTATACCTGTATCTATGTGAAGACAAAGTGAATTCGGATATTGGATATCAGTTTACAACCATAGTTTTCCTTTACAGGGTATTTTGTTTATGAGCTAGCAACTCATTTCTAAAAAGGAAATTGTGAGAGGAAGTAGTAAGGCCCGCCTTACTAGTCAACTTTAAGCTAGGGGTTGAATACATCTTAATCTCTTGGGTCCTCTATTTTGTAACCAGAATATTAGCTCATAAACAACTTTTCCTTTATTATAAACTCATCAAAATTGATACTCACAGTACCAAATCCAAAAGGAGTATTACTAATTTAGAAACAAGAAGCAGTTATATAATAATTATATATCATCTTTATTACACATATCTAATTGTAATAGAAGGTATACATAATATATACACATGATGAGTAGAATGGATATTAAACGGAGCGGATATCATGATATCTGCATCCTCTTTGTTTATAAGCAGATGATAGAAATGGTTGGATATTGATTAGTGATATCCGTATCCGCTTAAATAAATGCTGATACAAAGTAGATTCGAATGTTTCTGATATCCATTTTGACCCCTTTATTGCCACTAATTGACTGTTTGCCCCCATAAATTATGGTTTCTCTAGGACTCTTATAAGAAGAAAGTGGTGCTAAATAGCAAAAGGGATTGATCTTCATCATCAATCTTAACTTTTATTTTATCTAACTTATTAGTTACGTAATTAAATTCAATGACATGAGATTTAATAGGTGTGCCTTCTTGCGTGCAAAGAAGAAAAGGACACTACTTCAAAATCAAGCAATTCTCTAAAGGTTTCTTGTGGTAATGCTCTTGAAGCCTATTGGCCTAAGGGGAGTTTGGATCTGTTTTTTTGTGGCCATAGTTGTTGGATTTTGGTTGAGTTGCCTCATGTGTCATTTGAGTAGTCCATATCATTTCCATCTCCACCTAGGTGTTGGACCTGATGTGAGCCCTATTGTTTAACCACTATGGCGAGGGATTTGTTGGCCCGTGTAATTCCTGTGAGCATCACGCATGAAAGGGAAGATTTGTCTAGTCATGTGTGATTAAGAATAGTCCACTTTGAAAAATTGAGTAAAAGTAAAATAGAAAGTTGGGCCTCTACCTATCAACTTAAGTTTTTGGGTTATATAGATCCCCGCTCATATTTTTGTCTTCACCAGTTTGCCTCTCTAATGGGCCTGTTTGTTGTATCAAAATGAATTTTCACGAACAAGACTTTTTCCCAGGTTGATGGTACTATCTAATGTCCATGTTTAGTCAACAAGTTTCAAACCTTTTATTATCCACTGGATCAAGTTGCATGAAATGAAATACTAGCAGGAATTTAGCACCAATGTTTAGCAGAAGTTAGTATCTGGTGTAGCTGCCATGGACATCTAGAAATAGGATGGACTAATGGATATCATATTTACATTCTTATGATGGTGTAGGAGCTGTTATTCCATTTCTAGGTTGATGTGGGTGCTAAAAGAGGGTTTTATGAACAATTATCAAAAATCTGAAACAACATTTTTACTCGGAAAGATTGCAATGGTGGGTAAACAAGGTTGTGGATGTACGATTTCTGGTGAGTGTATCGGAACAAGGAGGAAATGGGTTTTTTTATTTCTGATGGTCCAGTGGAGAAAGTTGCTAGTGATACTAATGGAGGATAAGGTACCTGAGATATTTTAGACTATTGCTAAATACCACAATGATGATCTTTAATGATGAGTACATGCGGCCAATAGAAAAGTAGGATTAAGGTAGTGGGAGAAGTGATTTGAAGAAAGTTTCTTTTGTAAATGATTTTCTCCATTGAGAGAAGATCCATATATTGAACTCAACCTAATAGGTTAACACTTGTCAGTTATGCTGAATCGCTGATGCTGTTGGCTTACCTTGCCAGCAGTTTCTTGGCATTTGATTGTCATGGATTGTTACCGTGGAGCCCATAGCATTACTTCGAGGAATATTGCTGATGTTTTTCTCTTTTGATTTGCCCTTGCCTAACAGGTCAACAACTAATAAGGAACATGCAGCCACTTTTTGAAGGTGCTATACTCGAGCCCTGCCTACTGCATGGAGACTTGTGGAGTGGGAATATTAGTTCTGACAAGAACGGTGATCCTGTTTTATTGGATCCAGCATGTTACTGCAAGTTTCGTGTAATGAATGCATCATGGCACATGTTATTAGTTTGAACTATCTAATAATGTAAAAGGTGACAAATTGAAATCTGAAAAATGAAATTTATCAATTTAGGTCTTAATAGAACTCAAACAAATCTGCAAAACCCAAAGATTTCTCTGTTGAGTGGAACTTACAGATTAAGAAACAGAACGGTATCAATATCATGTAATATATTACTCAAGCATATTTGACATTCTTGTGTTGGAAATGCCTGTCATGGACCTAGTAATCTGAATCTTAAATGGTTTTGCTATGTGTTTGTGAAACCCATCTTCTGCCATGTAACTACTTGATTAGTGTGGCCTGGGCATTGTTTTTATTTGACATTGTTTTTGTTTTATTTTTCTTTGAACTAATGATGGTTACATTTACTTATGAACAGATGGGCATAATGAAGCTGAATTTGGAATGTCATGGTGTGCAGGATTCGTGGGATCCTTCTATTGTTCCTATTTTGAGGTATCATCTCTCCTGTTGTCTGTGAGATTAGTAAAGGAAACTTTTTTCTGAGAGAAAACGGTGAACATTTATGATCCCCTGTGTTTCATTAATAAGCCCAGAAATATGGCTAAAGGTACATGCACCTCCTGAGATAAGTAGCTTCGATGCACGCGCAGGTGCTGGAGGGATAAAAACAAAAGTACAGATGGTAAAAGACATCTGACTCTCCCTAATACAAAAATAGGACAAGCTTGTACCAAAAGTCAGGTTGAAAACCCGAGGAGGCAAAAATTAGGTGTCCGATATGTTATCGATCGCATGATGAAGGAGTCTGTGTCGTGTCTCCAACCCTGTGTGTCCTCTGTGAGGTTGTCAGAGGCATCACCCATCTCAGTCTAGTCTAGTGCACGCGACGCTAACTCTCTGGAGGTACTTGTGTGAAGATTTAGCCAATAAGAAAAGAATGTCAAGCAGACATGACAGGTTTGATCGGATGATCTGGCAGAATTATTAAAAATCCTGTTTTACGTCCCCCCTAAATCCCCCAAAAACTGCCACCGCTAACTTCCATACAACCCCCCGTGCTTGTTAAAAGCTAGGTATCTCCACGATGACCAAAATATGTTCGAGCTATGTGGCAGCTGCGAGAACCAGAGTCTCAGACGCTACGCCAACTTCTCCCAGACTTGGAGGGCGAACATACAATGAAGAAAGAGGTGGTCGATAGATTCCCCGTCCTCTGCATAAAGAACGCAAATAGTGGGCCTTTACCGGTTCCTTTTCATAAGGTTATCCCACATTAGCAGGGCTCCTTTGGTGACCAGCCAGAGGAAAGCCCTGATTTTAAGCGGCACTTTGATCTTTTTGATGACTTTTGCAAACGAGCTTCTGAGTCATCCATCATTCAGTCTGAAATAGACATTCTTTATTGAAAAGGTATGCTTAGGGTACCACTCCCACAACAGACGATCTCTGGATCCGTCCACATTTGTCCAGTGTTGGGGGAGGACCTGTAGCAGTTATTCCCTTTGGCCTTCATGTTGTACCTGAACTGGAAAGGCACCCGAGTTCCATCCGTTTTCTGACCAATGAGATGAGACCGGTCCTGCAGGGTCTTCTGGTTGAGAATAAAGTTGTGAGAAAAGAGAACCCGATGCAACGGTTGAGCATCATCTTTCTCACCAAAACCTTGTTCCTTGGCTGTCCTTAATCTTCTTCGCAATTCCTGATAAGATGTCCTTGACTGTGGACAATCTTTCCAAAAAGTGGATTAGGATGCCATATTAATGCACCGGTCCGATCATCCCGTGATAGGGCACCATTGTGAGAGACGAGTGCTGCCCATTTACGAGTCGAGTCGTCAAACAATTTTCACTATCATTTAAGAAGTAAGCAGTATTGAAATCCCAAAGATTGATGATCCCTAAACCACCACTCTCTTTGCTTGCACACCATTTTCCAATTAACGAAGTAGAAGACTTTACCATCTTTTTGCGTCCCAACCCAAAGACAGTTTCTTCTTAGAGAATCAATTTTCTTTTTTACCTACCTAGGTAGTGGAAAGAGGGATAGAAAATATGTGGGTATGGCTGAAAGAACCAAGATGATTGTGATCCTTCCACCGAGCATTTTCTCTTCATCCAGCCAATCGCTTTTGTATCCTATCGATGAGAGGTCTCCAATGCAGCTTGTCGAGCTTTCCTATAGTATGTGGCAACCCCAAGTAGGTAATTGGTAGCTTCTATACCAGACAGTTAAATATAAGAGATATAAGGAAGCTATTAACTGAGATTTCCCCCAAAAACAACAGTGAACTTTTCTGGTAATTAATTTTAAGTCCCGAGCACTTTTAGTAACAAAACAAAATCCATTTAAGGATCATCATCTGCAATAAGCACTACTTTCCGAAGATAAGTGTGTCATCCACATACTGTTCATTAATTACCGTATTCGCTTCGTCCTGACATCCCAATCCCTTAAGGAGGCCTTTTCCCTGGCATTTGTTGATCATGTGGTTCAGTCCATCAGCGACGAGCACAAAGAACAGATGAGAGAGGGGGTCCCCTTGTCTCAGATCTCTCATGCAGAGAATCTCCCGCCCTTAGACTCCATTCACCAATACTGACACATTTGCGGATCGGAGCCACGGAGTAATCCATGAGATCCATGTCAGTGGGAAGCCCCAAGATTGTAAGGCTTCCAGAATGCAGTCCCATTTCACCCCGTCGTAGGCCTTTTAAAATCTAACTTCAAGTAAACTGGATAACTTCCTGAGCAGCTGCAATCGACTTAAGAATGCTCCTGCCTTTTAGGAATCCCGTTTGGTGGTCGCTTATAAATTCTCCTAAGACGTTCCTTAGCATGTTAGCAAACACTTTGGAGATAATCTTAACCGAGGCATTCGACACACCAATAATTCTGAAGTCCCCCACTTCGCTAGCCTCTCCTTTTTTTGGGACCTGCACTATATGAGCATAATTTAGTCTGTCTAACTGGAGGGTCCCATCATGTAGGCCCTCCATAAGACTTATGTCCCAAAATTTTTGGTAGAAGAAAATAGGGAATTCATTTGGACCCGATGCTTTATCCGCACCCAAACCCCATACTGTCGCTCTGATGTCCTCGAAGAAATATTTGCATATCTCATGCAGTCTATTAGTCACAGGCATTACCCTAGTTATGTAATCATGGAGGCCACCTGCGAGCGTTTTTAGATCTGAATATGTCCATAAAGTGCTTGTGAAAGGTCTGCATAATTTGATCTTCCTTCTCGATGATTTTCCCCTGCGATTCCAGTATGAGAATCGTGTTTTTTTCGTCCCCTCATGTTAGTTATTTTGTGAAAGAAGGAGATATTAAGATCCCCTTACTTAATTCAGTCTCGCTGGCTGGCTCCACATTATCTCCTCTTTTTTTTCTTCTAAATTTGCCAAATTTGGATCCAAAGAGATTGTAGATTTGCCACCACTTCCTGTCTAAGTCTCTCTCTTCTTGGGTCCTCTCAAAGGTGTATATTGTCCCGAAATCTTGTTGAGGACAGAGCCAAAATCTTGTTGTTCTCGTTTCCTCAGGGCCTTCCGCAGGTGTCTTAGTTTGGTTGCCAGAATGTGGGCATCATCCCGCCGTGAAACTGAGGTTTCCTAGTTGTCTTTGATTACTGCCCAATAGTCCGGTTGTTCCATCCACATTTTTTCGAAATGGAAGATTTTTGTTTAGTTACCACGATAAACCTAGTGTCAAGGCACAACGTTACGTGGTCGGAGGTGGGCCTGGGTAATGAGTATAAGGTAGCTAACAGAAAAATGTGATTCCCATTCTGACGAGATGAGAACACTATCTAGTCTTGCCGAGATTTGGTTTATTTTGGAGATTTGACCAAGTGAACACACGGTCGTTCAAAGGCAGGTCTCGAGTTTAGCTCGGTTGATGACAGAGTTGAATTTCTGACGGTTGTGGCCATTTCCTTCTCCCCCTTTTGTTTGTAACTGTGGGGATTATATCGAAATCTCCTCCGAGAATCCAAGTAGGTCCCACTTATGTTTAAGAAAGAGGATCTCTTGGCAGAAGTCAGGCCAGGGTTCTCTTCTATTAGGGGCCAGGGTTCTCTTCTATCAGGCCGGTACACTGAGATAATAATTTCTGTAAATTTGTCTATTTTACCATTAAGAATCACAGAGAAAGAATCGCCATGTCCACTACTCCTCTAGACTGTACAAAGAAGAGTCAAATTATCCCGATCATTATTCCTTCTGACGCCCTTATTGCATATTTGGTGACCCACGTATCGATCCTACGAGGACCCAAGGCATTAATCATCCGTGATGTTGGTGTCTTAAGCCTAGTCTCGCACAGACAGTCAATGTCTGCTTTTGCCCCTATAATGGTCTCTGTCACCATGCGTCAATAACCCTTGTGTTCATTTGTGATGTTGGTGTCTTAAGCTTTGTCTTGCACAGACGGACAATGTATGCTTTTGCCCCATAATGGTCTCCGTCACCATGCGCCAGTTTACCCAGCCCCCTTATGTTCCAAATTAAAATTGTCACTGGTCTCCTGTGTGTCCCCTCCCCTCAGCGCAGTAGCCTTTGTGTAACTCCCGACCCCTCTTGTGTTCCTCGTTTGTGTGTACCCTCTCCCCTATGTCAATAACCCTTGCTTCTCAAACAACTTAGCATTATTAAGAAAATTAATTTCAATTTGTATATATGAGCAATCAAAAGCAGAATCTCATCTGATATGCAATTAAAGATGGAGATATAATGGGTACATGTACGGGATATGCGAGACTTGTTAGCGCGGGTAATCATATCACCAACGGAGTTTTTGTCTCCCCAGAGAAGTTGCCTCAGACTCTTTCTCAGTGCTGACAGTCCCCGAGAAGTTATCCTTCTTCCTCTCCCGCGTTGGGGTCTGCTCGGACGAGATCACTTACCTCACTGCCGTTAATTTGTTACTGGTCATGCAGATGTGTGGAGATCAAGGCGAGTAGCGACCCCCCATTAGTTGGGCTATCGACCAACGCTCCATGGTCGGTGTTGCCGTCTGCACTGAGAGTAGCCTCTTTGTTGCCGCTTTGGCCGACTTCAACTTTGGCATTGGCAGTTTCACCCTCATTCTGGGTCGCCGCTATCGCTGTGCAGTCAACAACTGCTATAGTGCGGGTAGCGCCACCTCGATCAACAGTCGGTCTCTGATTTCTGTTGTAGCTGTCGCCCCCATTAGTAACCACCCTATCAGAGTCACCTGACCCTCTCCCAATGGCGCTGGTGCCTTGCCCGCTGGCCTCGATGGCCCAACATTACACTTTTTTGCTTTTGTTTTCAGTGTTATTGGGCCCTTTATTAAAAACTAGCCCATAAATGACCTGAATTCGTTTTGAAAAAAGCCTTGTAGACCCTGAGATACCCACTATTTAATTGTTTCTTCATTAAACGTCAGCTCAACAATAGGCCCACATTGGCAGTCCCCAAATGGAACGGGGTTGGCTCAGCGCGGGTCGGATCGGGCACTATGCGGGTCGGTCTGACCCCTGATGGGTTAGGTTTCGCCTCTGTTTTAAATATCGGCTGAGTCACCGAGATATCAGTTGATATCTCATTTTTTTTCCTGCTGCCGATACGATATGGAAAAATCTTTCGCCTATACATTTGCAGCAAAAAAGGGTCTCCCAATATGAGTCGGCACAAAATCGGTCGATATGAATTTATTTTAACTGGGTTTGTTTTTGTGAACCCATCAGCATTGACCCATCACCTGACCCGTCATTCTACTATATAAGTGTTATTTGTATCGTTAGGGCTCGCTAAAATCGAGCCCTGATTTTTCTCCTTGTGGATTGACGATGACGCCGCTTGATTTCTAGTTAAGTAGATTATACAACTTCTGATCTTCGATTTTTCATTTTCATGAAATAACTTATTTATTGCACGACTTACGATTGTGTGCAAGTGTACATTATTTTTTTTACTGTTTTTGCATGCATATTACATTATTTTTATTTGATAGATGATATCTATGACACTAAACTAACTTTTAGTTATCAATATTTCATTATATATAGTATCCGATATGAATGCCTGATATGAATGCCCGATATACACGTGTATCCCTGATATCTCCCCCGATATCTGATATTCCATCTTAAAAACCTCATCCAACACGATCCCGATATCCGATCCTTACCTCTCGCTGAGATCGAGGTGCTTAGCTCCGGCCGTAGTCGAGGGCAATCCAATTGTATGGGAGTTGTTCAGAGACTCGTCGGTGGGCAACCCCGCTTCCACACTTACTTCGATTGTGGGCCCCTTCGATTTGAGAACTCAAATGAGTCTCCCACCTCTCTTTCAATCTCTACGCTTCTGGACTGATGAGAAGAAGTCTCTGGTTTAGCGTCGCGGTTCAATGGAGCCGGTTCAAAGTCGTGAGTTAGTGTTCTAGCCTTTGATTTCTTGACGAACCGATCCAAGCTTTGACCGGACCAATCGTTGTGGTGCCGGTTCAATTCTGGACCACTCCTTCCTCCTCTAGCCACTCCTAGATTGGAGAATAGCTGCTTGAATACCGTGGACCTCGAGGGATCCCTGTCGTCATTGGATGTCTTTTCCACTTTGAATTTCAGCTTGAAACTCAGCTCCTCGACGATGGCAGTCATGGATGTCGGTATGTCGTCCGGGTTGTGGCACCCAACCTTCAGCCTTGCCTTGTCCACCTGCCTCCTTATAAGTATGTCGGCGTCAATCTTCAGAAGATACCAAAACTTAGAGACGATGTCCTCCAATCCCGTCCTCACCCACAGATGGATCGGGAGGCCTTCGAGCAGCACCCACGATGTGAATGCCAGTGAGAACGGCAGAGCCCCTCCTCCCCTGACCACCTCTTGAATCGGAGGCCTAAGGAGTCTCCCTTGCACTTCAATATTCTGAACTTGAGCACCTTCTCTAAAGGAAATTCTGATGAGAATTCTGTCAGATAGCCCCTTCCCATCCACCTCAACTCCCACTTTCATGCTCTGAAATTATCGAGGATGTCGATGATTTCACCTGTGGATGGTTCGCCGAAGACAACTTTGATGTTCTTAGATTTCTTGCTGATTTGAGCTTGAGATCAACCGTAGCCCTTGTGACCTTAATTCGAGCTACCACCTCCTTCTTCCTGGCTCCTTCCTTTGTCCCCCCTGCAGTTGGGCCAACTGGCGTCTAGGCAACCTCTCCTCCCCTCGAGCCCTTGCCGAGCAATTACTGGTGAGATGGCCCAGCTTTCTACAGGCATAGCATGTTAGGTTTATTGACTTGTGTGCGAAAGCTTGAGTTTTCTCATTTTTGCTTTGTTTTTTTAGTCCCACATTGGATTAGTCAAAGGGGGCAGAGTGGTTTAAATACCAACTCCTCCAAAGGCCATTGTTATGAATTATGGGCCATGGGTTGGGCTTGCGCACGCACATGCGCTTCACGCCGCGTTCAGGCGAGCGCATGTGCGAGCCGTTTTTGTTTTGATTTTCTCTAATTTTCTGTTATGATTTTTTCGAGATTTTCTATTGAGTTGGACCCATCAAACAGGATCTGATATCGCGTATCTTAACCATATGCACGTTGGCAGATTCTTGTGGGGGCTATTACAACTGACGGTGTTTCAGTTGCTATAAGTACAACGTTATCTCGTCCATTCTTAGTATGTGAAACAACCATATCTATTACAATCTCTCTCTCGCTCCATCATATTTCTGCCATATTATTATCTAAAAAATGTTCTTTCTCTTTTATTGGTGTATTGAGAAGTTTCTTCTTCTTCAGCAACAATCTCCTTCTGATCAGAGGCTCTGCTTACCATTCTAAGCCGAATGTGGGTGTATCCGGGGGGATCCTTTATCGTTAGGGGACAAAGCTTTTTACGTTCGGACAACTGGGGCGGTCTTTTGATCCTTTAGGACAGCGATTTTCACAATTGCAGTCCCAGGCCAGATTTCTTTAACTTCTTTTAATTCTTGTAATAGCATGCTATGAATTTTGATTTAACTTGTCTTTGCATAAAATTTGTTTTGCATGTTTTAAGAAATATTCCATAAATAAGAATATTATTTTTCCAACATAGAATGTCAGCCCTGATGAGCACTCATCCTTCCAGTGACCCAACCGCCCACACAAATGGCACTTAAGGGGATCATATTTTACCTTTTTAGGGGGGCTCTGCCGCTGGCCATCTCACATCGCCATCGTTCTCTCTTGATTGTTAACTTCGACCTCTCTGGCACCCACCCCTCTTCTTTGCTCTATGTTGGGGGAGAAGAAAAGGAGAGAGAAGGGTCCTTTTGTTGAAGCCCTTTGAGTATGCCCATAAATTCAACCTCAGAGAACAACCTCGGTGGCGATCCCATCGGCTTCTTCCCCGCTGACCACCCGATATGAAGAGGAGGAGGAAGCCCTTGCCTTTCCTATTATCCTCCTCTGAGTCCCTTAAATTTGGGGCAAATTTAATATGGGAATGCCTCCTTAAAGTCTCGTCACACATCCCCCTTTTCGCCCTTAATGGTGATGAAGTTCTCGATTTGAACCTAGGCGATGCAGGTGTTGATCTGACCCTACTCGGCCTTTGCCCTACCTGAAGAGCCACCTCTCTCGAAGATTGATTCCTCGGATGACACCTGTCTTGATCGCTATCATCCTCGTCATCTTCCTCTCATCTTCGCCAGTTTCGACAAGGCTGTGTGGGTGGCTGGAAAGGTGGTCCTCTTTATCTTGATTAGTAAAGGAAACTTAATGAATTGGTTTGTATTAGAGATTATATAGAGGAGCGAATATTGGCACCCACAAAAGTGATTAAGGCACCCACCAAAATTTATAAAAATTTGATTGACAATTATAATGCTAAATAAAAAGACACAAATTCTCTTAAAGTTACCGAAATTACAAATTTCAACCTTCATATTGATGAATACACCCATCAACACTCTTTCTTCCCTCCAACCCCTTTCATTCCTTACCTTAAAAAAACCCTAAAAATTTTCAACGCAACCAACTCAAATAAAAATTGGCAACATAATAATATAAAGATATATGCATCTGAAACAAATAATTGAGGAAAAGAAACAAATTAGAGTCCAATCCATACATCATTGCGATTATCCATGTCTTGTAGGGAGAGAGGAGATAGAGGAGATGGAAAAAGGTAGCACAGAGATCGGAAGACAAAGGAGCAAGACCGCGCATTGTAGCAGGCCAGGATATGCTCCGGTCGACCACCCGGTCGACCAGTGGAGAAGGCTGGTAGACTACCCAGTCGACCGGTGTGCACGACGTGCACAGGGTTAGCCCGGTCGACCGCCTGGTCGACCTGGCATCGAGCAGTCGACCGTCCGATCGACCGACTGAAAGCAGGTTGCTCCCGATCGACCGCCCGGTCGACCATGGACATGGGTCGGTCGACCGGCCGGTAGACCGACAGACGCGTTTTGGCTTTCCTTTCTGGATTCAGATTCCTTTTCTGGTTGGGATCGAATTCAATCAGGGTTTCCTAATACCCTGGGATTCTGGGGCTATAAATAAGGACTAGAGCCTTCATGTATTGTATCCCTGAAAGTTCCCTCAAGTATCCCTCTATATTAGTTTGTATTGATTGTTGAATCAATAAAATCTCTCTTTCCCTTGCCCCGAGGACGTAGGCACGTTGCCGAACCTCGTTAAATACTGTGTTGATTACTTTTCTCTATTGTTCTCTGTTCTTGTCGTGTTGGTTACATCTCCGGCTGCATCAGTCTCCGCCTGGTTAGCGGATTCCTCAGAGAGGTTGTCCTGCGCACAATAATTGATATCAGAGCATCTCAGATTCGTCGTGGGATCGTGTGTTGATTTAAAGGCATCAGTTGCTGTTTGACGGAGATCGTGTGTCGATATCGAAGCAACATTGAGACTGTTTGTGGGATCGTGTGTCGATCTCAAAACAACGTGTAGATTGCTCGAGGAATTAATTCGAAGGAATCAATTCGAATGAGTAGATAGTTTCAGAAACTCTTCGAGGGTTTCGCGTGGAGGTAAATATCCTGTCTTTATCTCGTTTGTTTTATCTAACTTCGTTTGTTTTCGCATTACTTTGAGGAATCAGTTGAGAAGATGGCTGGAGAAGGTACATCATCGGGAAAATCCATGAATCCATATCCGCTAAGGATTGATGTGGTGAAGTTCAACGACATAAATAACTTCGGCATGTGAAGGTGTGAGGTGATGGATGCGCTGATGGCATCAAACCTCGAAGACACTATACGGTTGGAGAAGAAGCACGCATCAACGACAGAAGAAGATTTGGACAAGATGAACCGTACGGCGTGTGGTCTGATCAGGTCTTGTTTGACACAAGATATCAAGTATCATGTGTTACATTAGACATCTGCGAGATAGCTGTGAGAGATCCTGGAGAAGAAGTATCTGACAAAAAGCATAGAATCGCGGATGCAGTTGAAGAGTAAGCTTTATAGTTTCAGATGCAAAGAGGATGCTGCATCAATGAACACTTGAATCGCTACATGAGGCTTCTTACAGGTCTAGTTAATGTGGATGTGGAGACCAATGAAGAGGATAAGGCGGTAATCCCATTGAATTCTCTTCCTAGGGAAGAGTATGAGACCTTTACTCTTACATTGATCAATGGAAGAAATCACTTAATTACAGTGAGTTGTCTGCTGCTCTTGTGAGTTATGAAGTAAGGAGACAAGACAGACTGTCTTCTTCGAAAAACAAACAACAGAGGCATTGCAGTAAGAGGCAGAAGTTCCAATAGGAAGGGAAGAGATGATCAGGGAAGATCAAAGTCCAGATCAGGCTTCAGAGATCTGAAGAGGAATCAGTGCGCCTTGTGTAAGGAACTAGGGCACTCGAAAGTTGATTGCCTGAAGGTCAAAGGTAAGAAGATGGGGTCAAACACCGAGGTGAATCTCGCACAGGCGGATGGATCGGATTCAGACTCATCGGTATTCTCTCTCTGTGTTACTTCTCCTACTGTTGATTACTCAAATAATGTTGAGTAGATCTTAGATATCGGAGCCACCTATCATGTGTGCCCGAACAGGGCCTGGTTTTCTAGTTTTGAGAAGCTAGATGGATGTTACACGGTCATGGGTGATGATCATCTGTGTAATATAGAAGGGATGAGTACAGTCCATATCAAGATGGAAGATGAGATAGTACGAGAATTGAAGGAGGTGAGGTATGTACCTCAACTCAAAAGGAATCCTATATCTGTTGGCGCTTTGGAAGCGTTGGGTTTTATGGTATCTATACGAGATGGTGTTCTCAAGATGACCAAAGGCTCAATGGTGGTTATGAAGGGCGTCCGCCGGGAAAATCTCTACTACTTGAAGAGTAGTACGGTTACAGGTCAGGTGGAGACTTCTACTTTTTCAGATGATGATTGCACAAAGATCTGGCAGGTAAAGGTCGGACATGGAGGTGAAAAGTCTTTGCAAGCTCCTGCATAGAAGGGATCATTGGAAGTTGCTGCTACCTGCAACTTGTGGGTGAATATAGCGTTCTGGATAAGAAGAAGGTGAAATTCAACACCAGTACTCATCGCTCAGAAAGTCTTCTTGATTGTGTTCACGTAAGCATTTGGGGAACTGTTATGACTGCATCGCTTGGAGGTCACAGATACTTTGTCTCTTTTATTGATAATTTATCTAGGCATTGTTGGATATATCCCATGAGATAAAGGTGTGAAGCCCTAGATATGTTGGTGAAATGGAAAGGAAGAATGGAGAAGCAGACATGTTAGAAGATTAAGGAGCTACAGATTGGTAATGTTGAAAAAGACATGAACTAATTCCTACGATTTGGCCAGAACACTGGTATTGGTACTCAGTTCACAAAAGGTATACATAGGTTGGTTAAGGAAGTAAACCGTTTCTTGCTGGAGAAGGTTCGGTGGTTGTTGTCTAATGCACGATTAGACAAATAGTTTTGGGCTGAGGCGATTGTGTATGTTAGCCATCTCATAAATGGATCGACTGCGATAGGAGGTAAAACTCCATTGGAAATTTGGTCTGGAAAAGCTGCTCAAGATCATGATTTGCTGCGGGAATTTGGAAGTCCGACCTACTTCAGTGCCAAGGATGGCAAGTTGAATTCGCGAGTAAAGAAGTTTGTGTTTTTGGGTGTCAAGAGAAATATGAAATGCTATATGTTATGGGACCCCGAAAATAAGAAGATCGTGTTGAGTAAGCATGTCATGTTTGATGAGACTTCAGTGTTGAAGTCTACCGTCTCTCAGTAGGTGGGGAGGATGGAGACCAAGGAAGTATCGCAGCGGGTGGAGGTTGATGCTACTCCACCATCTCCAGTTGGTTTGGTATCAGTGAAGACTTCACCGGATGTGACACCGGGTGAAAATCATGTAGCCAAGGTTGATACTGAACAGGTTGAAGATATTGATGAGAATGTTGAATTGTTTGCAGCCATAGGAACCAAGGTAAAACCACGCACATAGGTGAAGAAGCATGAATCTCAAGTTTGTGACCGCGACAAGCTCAAGTTGAAGTCCGTTGTTCTCCATGATGGTAGTGAGGAGGTTCATATGACTCAGCCAGATAGGTTCGCTGCTGAAGATTTAGGTACATGTACTTGAGCTTGACGGAGCTCATTTAAATGAACTACGGTTGGCTTGATCCTTTGGGCAAGGTACATAGGCAGCTGTAAAGGCGCAACCACATTTGGTGATGCAACCCGTATGAAGCTGTTTGGGTTCTCGAGAAGCTGATTGGAACTTCACGTAGAGGTGAAGAGTTGTGGCCGATTGGAACTTCACTTAGAGGTGGAGAGACCTCACGTAGAGCTGACGTGTTGTGGCTAGTTAGACTTCACGTAGAAGTGAGGTGTTGTGATCTCGATGAACAGATGATCTTCTAGTGAGAAGACAGTTGAGCTTGCATAGGAGGGGTGTGCATCCAGTTCTTGAAGCCGATGATGGTGTTCGGTGTTCTCTACTCAGACTTGGTTGGACCGTCAGCTGAAGACATGTAGACTGGAGAGAGCCAGTCAGTTGGAGAGTCAGTATTGACTAAGGATGAGTTCTTCTTGAGGTCATGTAATTGCTGCGTAGAAGACACGTTCAGTGATCGACATGTATGGAAGTTCTCCTAAGGTGAAGTGTAGGGAAGCCATGTATGGTGCATCCTATCTGATAGCTGAGCTAAAGGTTCCAAGACGAGATCGTGTGTCGATTTCGCCGAGATAGTGTGTCAATTTCGTCCGGAGCGCTCAAGCCGAGATCGTGTGTCGATTTCGCTGAGATCATGTGTCGATTTCGCCAGGTGATAGACTGGAGTTCGTTGGAAATCGGCTCAGATTTGAAAAATCTTCACTGAGGTGGAGAATTGTAGGGAGAGGAGATAGAGGAGATGGAAAAAGGTAGCACAGAGATCGGAAGGCGCATTGCAGCAGACCAGGATATGCTCTCGGTCGACCAGTGGAGAAGGCCGGTCGACTGCCTGGTCGACCGGTGTGCACGACGTGCACAGGGTTAGCCCGGTCGACCCCCCGGTCGACCACGGCATAGAGCGGTCGACCGCCTGGTCGACTGACTAAAAGCAGGCTGCTCTCGGTCTGGGTCCGGTCGACCGGCCGTCGACCGTGGATATGGGTCGGTCGACCGGCTGGTCGACCGACAGATGCGTTTTGGCTTTTCTTTCTAGATTCGGATTCCTTTTCTGATTGGGATCAAATTCAATCGGGGTTTCCTAATACCCTGGGACTCTGTGGCTATAAGTAAGGGCTAGAGCCCTCATGTATTGTATCTTTGAAAGTTCCTCAAGTATCCTTCTGTATTAGTTTGTATTGATTGTTGAATCAATAAATCTCTCTCCCCCTTGCCCCGAGGACGTAGGCACGTTGTCAAACCTTATTAAATACTGTATTGATGGCTTTTCTTTATTATTCTCTGTTCTTGTCGTGTTGGTTACATCTCCGGCTGTATCAGTCTACGCCTGGTTAGCGGGTTCCTCAGAGAGGTTGTTGTCCTACACACATGTCTGATTCCTCCACAAATTATACAGGCAATGCAGTAGATTCAGTTCATCCTGCATCAAAATCCCATGACATCACTTGACTGAATAAACTGATTCAAACAAAACAAATTTTGCATAGAATTAAACAACTAGCTCCATTACCTAAAACACTAAAAGGGCAGAAGGAATGAGATAATTAAAAATGAAAGAGAGCGAGGGGAGACCACAACAATTTTGGAGGCGGATTTGCAAGAGTTCTTTAGAGAGAATAAGGATATTCTTGAAATTTTGGTGGGGTGTGTCTATCAAGTTTATAGATGCGCTAATCTAGTGTGTCTTTGTCAAACTGGTGAGTGCAAATATCCGCTTCTATTATATATAGTAACTAAAATTTGATGACGAAAAAAGTATTCAATATTGATACCTAATAAATATTATAAATCTGATTGTGGTTGCTGGTTTCTGGTCCTATGGATATGAAACTATCTTTGCAATTTTGCGGATTTTTTAAGGAAAAACCAATTTAAAGTGAATCTTCCAATGATGCGGAGGAGCATGTGTATATATTGAGTCTGTTTTTTGAGAAAAATTATCCACAAACTTTCCATTTTCTTTGTGTTCCATTTGAGAATACTGTTGTTAAAAATTGTCGAAAACACTCTTACATTAAATTTGTTGCTGGAGATTGATGTGTAGAAGTTGTTATTCTGACTTCATAATTACTTGTTTCTATACAGGTGATGCCAAAACAACCAGCTTCGAGAAAAGGAGAGACCTCTACATGCTTTAATATTACTCGAACCGCTATAATCTATTTGGTTATGGGTATCGATCATCAATGATGTCGATAAATGATGATCACTTAAGGATGTTAAAAGCTTAACGTCATGTAAGTACCAATCTGCATCTTGGCTGCTTGTAAATTCCTGTACCATAATTGCATTATAATTGTATGTCCTTCGGCTGCCTTCTGTGTTTTTTGCTAGGCCGAGGGATAGAGATGAGCATATTTCAGGCCTATCTGGCTCTGTCTAAATCTGACTTTGTTCCTTTCCGTCATAAGTTCATCATGCAGTTGGGCCTCCATTTTGGGCCTGGATCTGCATCCATTTTGCTTTGGGCCGGTCCGGGTGCATGATGCATGCCTTCTAAGAGCACTTCCACCGTGCCCAGCGGTGGTTTAATGCAAAAAATGCCTCCTACAGTGATTTGCCCGGGTTTGAGCTCTGCAAATCTTGCCCGGGATCAAATAGTGTGGGGCTAGCAGATGACGAGGGGGGTTTTGTAAAAATTATGTGGGCTCCACCACTGTGCCCGGGCAAAAGGGGAGAGCGGTGGAAGTGCTCCAAAGGAAAATGTTTAGAAACTTGAGATGATGAGCACCTTGACATTTGATTACTACAGTTGATAACACAAAATTGTTGGAGAAGATGAGAGATTGAGCGGTTTTCGGATTTTTTGACGGGAAGAGAGGAGAAGATATAAAGTTTGGGAGGTTTTGGAGCAGTTTTTGAATCTACTGGCGTTTTGCATTTGTTTTGGAACATACACTCACAACGTTCCTGCCAAATCATCTAAAGAAAATGCTATTATGAGTCAATTCAGACCGTGGTGACGTGATGGTGGTTACAATGGTACGGGACACTGACCTTTTCTTGTTAGAAGCTACTGAAGTCTTTATCACTGCGGGCCGGTTTGTTTCGTTGCAAAACGTCACAAGTCGTAAGTCGTAAAATGAGAATGGAAAAAATGAACTGTAACAGAGAAAATATATTGTGTTTTATGATGTTTGGTTGATAAAGTGAAGTGTAAATGAAAAAGTATTGTGTTTTACGGTGTTTGGTTGATAAAGTGAAAGCGTAAATAGTAAAGTATATTGTGTTTTACGGTGTTTGGTTGGTAATGTAAAAGTGTAAGTGGAAAAGTTGACCACAAAATTAACTATAGCAGTGATTTAAATATTATAAATACTATTAAATTAAATCTACTATTGTAAATTAAATTGTATTAATAAATTTGAGATAAAAAATTAATAATCTTAATATTTTATTTATAACAATAATATTAATAAAATATTAGTATAAATAGTAAAATATTACTAAAATATTAACTAAATAAATAATATAATATTTTAAGAAAATCTAAAGAACATTAATAAAATTTTAAGAATATTAATAAAATATAAATATTAAAAAATCTTATAACAATAATAAAATATAGTTATAATATTATAATATTAAAAATACTTGAAAATTATTATAATATAAATTTTATTATAATATTATTGTAATATTATAGAAATATAAAATTAACAAAGTAAAATATAATTATAATTTAATAATAAATTATCATTATCATATTATTATACTAAATTATTATTACAATATTAACATAATAAAATATTAATATAATAATAAATATATATTATGATATTAATAAAATAATTTTTATATTAAAAAATAAATAATTAAATAAATAGTAATTTTATATTAAAGTATAATATTGTTATATTAATAAAATATTAACTCTAAATAAAATAATAAAAAATGGAATAAGTATTAATAAAATAATAAAGTATTAAATAAAATATTAAATTAAAATAGTAAAATATTAAATATTAAAAAATATTAAACATAATAAAAAAAATTAAAGATTAAAAATATAAAATAATCAAATAATTAAATAAGAAATTGAACACTATTTAAAATATTAAATATTTAATAATATTAAATTATATATTGATTATCAAGTAACTGTTTTGAACTATAAGTGTACTACAAGTGAGAGTTACATGACCACAAAATTAACTGTAGCAACTGCAAGTGGGAAAATATGAGTGTAAAAGTGAGATTTACATGACCACAAATTTAACTGTAGCAACTGCAAGTGGAAAAATATGAGTGTAAAAGTGAGATTTACATGACCACAAATTTAACTGTAGTAACTGCAAGTGGGAAAAGAAGAGTTGCATTTTGTAACTTGTTTTTTAGCGAAACAAACAACGGAAAATGGAAAAGAAGTTTTACGACTTGCGTTTTGCGGCGTTTTGCGGCGAAACAAACACGCCCCATTAAAACTTTGTTTTTATGATGAGAATAGTATTTTTATGTTCCAACACGTACCTTCAATTCGACTGTCCTTTCTATTGGTCGGGACCTCGAGTTCACACGGCTATTGTATTTTTCTTTTTTTAAATCCTCTTTTTAAATGTGTTTCCTGGGATTCGTTGTTATCATATTAAAGTTTCAATTACTACACAAAAACTCTAAAATTACGGTAAATGTGACATTTTTTTTATTCTAACAAGATGAAGTCTAGCCACTTGTGGATCCTACACTTCATCTGTGCAAGGGTGTTGAGATTAGTTTCAGTGATGGGTTTTGAGGTACAGTGTCCAGGAACTAAGATTAATGACCATGCCATTTGCATAGTGCAAGCGATTACTGGATTATGGGGCATAGTTGTCTTCCTGATGATTCCATGTTGACCCCACTTGGCTAAAATTTGTTTGAGGATATCGAACAACCAGTGTGATGAGATGTTCCTGTGTCTTCGACCTCTTCGACAGGGAATATGTGGGCCAGGAACTCCATTCGATAACAAATATGAATCCAATCAACTCTATCTCGAGTTAAACCATCACTGAGATGAGTAAAACACATCAAAAAAATTTTAAAATTTTATTTTCTAGACAATTAATAAGTGTTCGATCACATTCGATAACAAAAAATTTCTATAAAGAGTCTTATTTTTAAGTTTATGTTGACAGTATTTGTCTTAAATATTATCAATAGTAGTCTAGCTGAACTCTGTTAGCGCGAGAGAGAGAGAGAGCTTAGTCTCACTCAAACTCAATCTATTTATAATTGGCCACTGTTTTAGTTTAGGGCCGAGCCTAACAAGCTTATCAGCCTCCTCGGTCTGGTTTTTCTTTTTTCAATTAAGAAAAGTGGTTTTGAAATGGATTTTAGTTAGTCAGTTCACGTTCAGATTTAATATGTTAATTTAATTTGAATGTTTATTGATTGATTTCTGTCACATGAGAGAGTGTTGACTTCAATTTGAATATTGGTTGATTTCAATCTGATGAATTCATTTTTTTTTTTTTTTTTTTTGTAAGAACTTGGATCACGCTCAATAAGTTAAGTAAAGAAATTTTCTCACAGATTCTCCAAGCAACCTAGACCGAATACACAATAGAGGGTTGCCCAACTTATATCTATATTCATATGTCATTTGTTTTCAAATATTTTAGAAAACCTGAGTTTCAAATAAGTTTTTCATTTTATTTATTTTTTATATTTATTTTGGAAATATATAGTGACTCCTTAATTTTTAATCAATTCTTAGTAGTTGGATAATTAATTAGTGATTAAAATTACTTGATGTTGGCCCAAGGTTACAATCACCCATGATTAGTGTATTTTGATGATTACAAAACATATTAGTTATTTGTACTAATAACATTTGTTGTTTAAGTGTGTTTCAGATTTCTATTCATTCTAGAAGTCTTCTCTCACAAATACAAGGATTTGGACTCAAGTCAACTCCAATTGGGCTCAAGGAACAAGTGTTGAAGATCATATGAAGAAGCCTATTGAAGATCTTGAAGTCTTAGAATCATTGTAAGAAATAGAATGTTAAAGTTTGAGTATATGAAATTTGGCTCTAGGATTTGCACACACAATTGTTTCATATATTTCCTATGTTTTGAAAATAGTTATTTCTAAGTTTTATGCCTTAGTTTATATATACATGGACCAAAAGTTTTATATCTTGAAAATCTTGTATAACATGTGTATAAACTATTTTCTGCATAATACTTAGCTATATGTATTTTAAAAAAAATATATATTTCTCAAATTTTTCTAACTCAAAAAAACAGTCCAGTTTTTCTGTTTCAGGCAACTTCGGTCGACCGGCCCGGTCGACCGGCGATGTGTCTGGACATGCATTGTTCGTGCATGTCTGTCGGTCGACCGAACCGGTCGACCGAACCGGTCGACCGATGGAGAGCAAATTGCTCTCGGGTTATTTCGGTCGACCGGACCGGTCGACCGGAAGAAGGAAACTGTGTTTCCTCTTTTGGGACGGTCGACCGGACTGGTCGACCGGGAGCCAACGGCTCTCTGCAGCTGGGCTGGCGGTCGACCGGATCGGTCGACCGCCAGGCCTGCAAAATCCCAACGGCTCTTTCCTCTTTTGTGCAATTCTGAAATCTGTTTTTTATCTGATTTCTTGGCAGACTTTTTCAGTGTTTTTCAGGTCTTTTTCAGAGAAAATAAGACCAAAAGAAATTGTTTTTAACCTATTTTTAACCCTATAAATAGAGGAGAAGTCTCTCTTGCATATCACTAAGAAAATCCTCAAGTTTGTGTTGTTTTCAAAAGAGAAAAGAAAAGAGTTTTAAAGCCTTCATTCCAATTCTTTTTGAGCTAGTTTTTCAGTTGTGTTTGATTGCTAATATCACTCTACAACTGAAGTTTTTCTCACCACACTTCATAGAGCCAAAAATTCAATACTCATTCTATAGTGAAGTTGTAATTGAAGTGAGAGTGTTTGTAAAAGAGTTTGAGAAAGAGTGTAGTGATCTTGTTGTGATCACTTTGTTCTTGTATTCCTTTCCTTGTGGAGCAACCTCTTCGGTAGAGGTCATTTGTACTCGGTGGAGCTCGGTGCTCGGTCTTCGGTAGACCAAATTGTAAAGGCGTCCTCGGTGGATAGTGGAAACCCTTCACGGAGGTGAAGGCGGGGAGTAGAGCGGTGGCTCGAACCTCGAAACAAATCACTTTGTTTGCGATTGCCTTTTGCGTCTAATTCTTGCTTTACATTTCAATAGCTCCTTATTGCTTTCTATTGCATACTTGTGATATTGTTTAATTCTCTTGTGCTAATATTTGCTTGCTTGTAATTCTTGCCATATATTATTGTGTTTGCATCATTTTTCATATTATTCATTTCATACTTGTGTGTGCCAATCCCGTACTCATCCAACAAGAGCTTCACATAGCGCCTCAACCCATATCAAGGGGAATCAAGAGGAGTTTAGTCCAGAGCCTCGCAAGAGGAATTCGGCTACACTTGTTGAATTGTACTAAGTTGAGCCTCACTTGTTTTAGGTTCCGCATTTAGAGAGTTAAAATTTTTAAGATTAGCAATCACACCTATTCACCCCCCCCTCTAGGTGTTTTTCAATTGGTATCAGAGTTTGGACTCTAGGATTTGGTTTAACAATCTTAGAGAAGATCCTAATTTGCTAATCATTTCATTCACATTCATATAGTAAAAATGGCCGATGGAATTAAGACCCCTCCTAAGTTTGATGGACTTAACTTTCCCATATGGAAAGTTAAGATGACCGTGTTTTTGCAATCTCTAGGTAGCCGAGTTGCAAAAGCCGTGACTAAGTCCTTTAGTGTACCCCCCGGTGACGAATCCACTTGGTCCGAAATAGAGACTAAGGAATTCGATGCCAATGCCAAAGCTCACTATGCACTTCTACAAGCCCTTAATGATGATGACATTTCTAGGGTTATTCATTGCAAATCAGCATATGAGATTTGGTCACATTTGATAGTCACACATGAGGGGACCTCACAAGTAAAGAAGGCTAAGATTGACCTTCTTCGGTCCCAATATGAAACATTTAGCATGCAAGAAAATGAAACCATAGATGATATGGTTACAAGATTTACCAAGATTACTAATGGACTCTCTTCTTTAGGTGAAGATATCAACAATGATCAAAGAGTAAGGAAGATCATCCGGGCTCTTCCTCCTTCATGGGAAGTTAAAGCAACAACCTTGAAGGAACTCAACGACAATGAAGAGATGGAGCTTATAGGTCTCATTGGGAACCTCAAAACCCATGAGATGGAAAGGAAAGCAAGGGAGGATATGGCTCCTTCCAAAAAGAAGACTATCGCCTTCAAGAGTCAAGCTACACACTCCGATGAAGATGATGAAGAAGAAGATGATGAGGAGCTCTCACTCCTTGTTAAGAATGTCCGGAGGATGTACAACAAGGCGAAGTACCAAGGTAGAAGAAGATGGCAAGGAGGCAAAGAAGAAAGGAAGATTGTGTGCTTCAATTGCCAAAGACCGGGACACATTGTGGCGGAGTGTCCGGACAAAGCTAAGCCCTCCACTTCAAAGAAGCCTTACAAGAAGAAGGCTATGAAGGCAACTTGGGATTCGGAGACCGAATCCGAGGAAGAAATAGACACCGCCAACATGTGCTTCATGGCTAATGAAGGCACAAGCAAGGTAACCTCTTCCCCTTCTCATGATAATGAACTTTCTATGGATGTGTTAGAAGAAGCTTTTGTTGAGTTGTCACAAAACTATGATTTCTTAAAGAAAAAGTATCTTAAAATGAAAAAGGATAATGAATCTTTAAGTCTTCAAGTTTTCACTCTTACAAAGGAAAAAGATGATTTGGTTTCCACTTTGGCCACTACCAAAAATGATTTTGAAAAATACAAGATTTCTTGCAAAGGTAAGGCCCCACTAATTGATTCAAATGAAGTTTCTATACTTAAGGAAAGATTAGACTCATTAAGTGTTGTTTTGAAAGATTGTGAGTTTAACAAGAAGAAAATTGAGGCTATGTTTCCTAAGAAACAAGCCCCAAAGAAAAATGCTCATGCTCATGTTCATGTTCATGCTACACAACCTAAACAACATGGCAAAACCCCAAAACATGCTCACACTACACATCATGCATTCATGTATGGTAGAGTGTTCTCATGTTCACATTGTGGACGGAAATTAGCCAATTTTTGCTATGATAGATTAAACATATCACGTCATAATGTTTGGGTTCGAGGCACTAACTTTCAAGGACCCAAGAAAGTTTGGGTACCAAAATCAACAATTATGTTAAATGATGTAGGTACTTTCCAAGTCCCAACGACGTAGAGGATTGTGGTATCTTGATAGCGGTTGCTCAAGGCACATGACTTGGGACATCAACAACTTTGCAACCCTATCAAGATATCATGAAGGTGGCACCGTCACCTTCGGAGATGACGCCAAGGGTAAAATCATCGGTATTGGTAATGTAAAACTTGGCACCTCTCCTTTAATTGAAAATATAGTTTTAGTTGATGGCCTCAAGCATAATCTCTTGAGTGTTAGTCAACTTTGTGATAAAGGTTTTGATATTGTTTTTGATAATGTTGCTTGTAAAGTTATTGATAGAACTTCTAATGTTTGTGTATTTTCCGGTTTTCGTGAAAGTAATGTTTATATGATTGATATGTTAAATATGTCTTGTAATATTACTTGTTTGAAAGCCCTCGATGATGACTCTTGGTTGTGGCATAGGAGATTAGGGCATATTTCTTTTGATCACATTTCTAGGTTAAACACAAAGGAAATGGTGAAAGGTATTCCTTGCTTGAATTTTGAAAAAGACCGAGTTTGTGACGCATGTCAATTTGGGAAACAAACTAAGTCTTCTTTCAAGTCAATTAAGGATATCATGACATCACGTCCTTTGGAGTTAATCCATATGGATCTTTTTGGCCCTACACAAACCAAAAGTCTATGTGGGAATAGATTTGCTTATGTTTTGGTTGATGACTTTTCAAGATTTACTTGGGTTTTCTTTCTTGAACATAAAAGCCAAGCATTTTCGTATTTCCAAACTTTTAAGAAAAGAGTTGAAAAGAAAAGGATGTTTCGATTTTGAGAATAAGAAGTGATAGAGGAGGTGAATTCATTAACCAACCCTTTACCACTTTTTGTGATGAACATGGAATAAAGCATGAACTATCTTGTCCTAGAACTCCACAACAAAATGGAGTAGTTGAACGGAAAAATAGAACATTACAAGAGATGGCTAGGACAATGCTTAGTGAATACGGTCTACCACATTATTTGTGGGCCGAGGCCGTTAATACATCATGCTACATATCAAATCGTGTTTTCTTATGTAAAAATACTACTAAAACTTCTTTTGAAATGTACTTTTCTAGAAAACCAAATGTTTCCTATTTTAAAGTTTTTGGATGCAAATGTTTTGTTTTAAATACAAAAGATAATTTAGGAAAATTTGATCCTAAATCTTATGAGGCTATTTTTGTAGGTTACTCAAACACTAGTAAAGCTTATAGAGTTTTCATTAGATCATCATTGACTATTGAAGAGTCTATTCATGTTAAGTTTGAGGAATCTAACAAGTTTGTTAAGAATGTTGTAGAAATAGATGCATTGGATGAAGGTTTGGAGAAAGTGACCTTGGAGGATGCTTCTACTATGGGAGACAAACCAAAGGATGATGAAGGAAGCAAAGCTAAAGTGGAAGAGGCACAAGGAAATGAACGTCAAACACATGAGGTGGAGCCTACTCAACCACTACCAAAGGATTGGAGATACAATCCACATCATCCCAAGGACCTCGTCATAGGTGAAGTATCAAAAGGGGTAACCACTCGCTCTAGACTTCATGACTATTGTGGTAACTATGCATTCATTTCTCATATTGAACCCAAAAATGTCCTCGAGGCCGAGGCCGATTCATATTGGTTGCTAGCCATGCAAGAGGAGCTCAATCAATTTGAGCGCAACCAAGTTTGGCACCTTGTTCCTAGGCCCCACGATAGACCAACAATTGGTACTAAGTGGATCTTTAAGAACAAGTTGGATGAATCGGGTAATGTAGTTAGAAACAAGGCTAGGTTAGTTGCCCAAGGTTACACTCAAATCGAAGGGATCGATTTTGAAGAAACCTTTGCACCCGTAGCACGGCTTGAAGCCATACGGATGACACTAGCATTTGCCTCATATAAAGATTTCAAATTGTTTCAAATGGATGTTAAAAGTGCTTTTCTAAATGGATTTATTGAAGAGGAGGTGTATGTTGAACAACCCCCCGGGTTTGTTGATCCTACACATCCGGATTTTGTTTTTAAATTAGATAAAGCTCTTTATGGTTTAAAACAAGCCCCTAGGGCTTGGTATGAAAGACTTTCTTCATTTTTGACTTCAAATGGTTTTAAGAAAGGTAAAATTGATACAACTTTGTTTACAAAACATGTAGAAAAAGATATTCTTATTGTGCAAATTTATGTGGATGATATTATTTTTGGTTCTACTAATGAATCTCTTTGCAAAGCTTTTGAGTCATGCATGAAGATGAATTTGAAATGTCAATGATGGGGGAACTCAACTATTTCCTTGGACTCCAAATCAAGCAAAGGAAGGATGGGATCTTCATCAATCAAGCCAAGTACACAAAGGAACTAATCAAAAGGTTTGGACTTGAAGGATCGAAAGTAAGCAAAACTCCCATGGCAACAACTACAAAGCTTGACAAGGATGAACAAGGTAAAAGTGTAGACATTAAATTATATCGTAGCATGATTGGTAGCTTGCTTTATTTGACGGCTAGTAGGCCGGATATTATGTTTTCCGTTTGTCTTTGTGCACGTTTTCAATCTTGTCCTAAAGAATCTCACATAATTGCGGTTAAACGCATAATTAGATACCTTAAGGGCACTATTGAAATGGGTTTGTGGTATCCTAAAACCGGATTATTTGAAATGAAGAGTTTTTCGGATGCCGACTATGCGGGTTGTAGGGTAGATAGGAAGAGCACAAGTGGAACATGTCAATTCTTAGGTAATTGTCTTGTATCTTGGTCTTCCAAAAAGCAAAATTCGGTAGCCCTATCAACCGCCGAGGCGGAGTATGTTGCGGCCGGAGCTTGTTGTGCACAAGTTCTTTGGATGAAACATACTCTCCTTGACTATGATTTACACTTTGATCATGTTAAAATATTTTGTGATAATACTAGTACTATTCACATGACAAAGAATGCAAATCAACATAGTAAAACCAAACACATTGACATTAGGTATCACTTTCTTAGAGATCATTATGAGAAAGGTGATATTGAGATTGATTATGTTTCTACCGATTTTCAACTTGCCGATATTTTTACTAAACCTCTAGATTATGCTAGATTTTCATTTATTTGTGGTGAGTTGAATGTTTGCATTATGGATTCTTAAAAATAAAATTTGTTTTCTATTGGTATTTTAACCCTTTTTGATGTATGACAAAAAGGGGAGAATAAGTTGTAATAAGTTGTAATAAGTTGTTTAAGAGTTGTAATAAGTTTAAGAGTTTGATATTTTGAAGAGTTGTAATAAGTTTAAGAGTTTGATATTTTGAACTTGTTTGAGAAGTTTGTTTATTTAAGTTTTTGACAAAACTATTTTGCCTTGAATGCTTTATGTATTGTGCTTCCATAGTCAAATTTTTATACATAGCATTATTTGAGGGGGAGTCTTTCAAACTCCTCTTTCATGTTTATTTAAATAACCTATATGTTTTGTCATCATCAAAAAGGGGGAGATTGTTGGCCCAAGGTTACAATCACCCATGATTAGTGTATTTTGATGATTACAAAACATATTAGTTATTTGTACTAATAACATTTGTTGTTTAAGTGTGTTTCAGATTTCTATTCATTCTAGAAGTCTTCTCTCACAAATACAAGGATTTGGACTCAAGTCAACTCCAATTGGGCTCAAGGAACAAGTGTTGAAGATCATATGAAGAAGCCTATTGAAGATCTTGAAGTCTTAGAATCATTGTAAGAAATAGAATGTTAAAGTTTGAGTATATGAAATTTGGCTCTAGGATTTGCACACACAATTGTTTCATATATTTCCTATGTTTTGAAAAT
The DNA here is from genome assembly GCA_038442645.1 of Agave tequilana. Classification (NCBI taxonomy): domain Eukaryota; kingdom Viridiplantae; phylum Streptophyta; class Magnoliopsida; order Asparagales; family Asparagaceae; genus Agave; species Agave tequilana. The sequence goes on along the minus strand of JAVJIF010011516.1, from coordinate 26,420 downwards.
AGTTATTTCTAAGTTTTATGCCTTAGTTTATATATACATGGACCAAAAGTTTTATATCTTGAAAATCTTGTATAACATGTGTATAAACTATTTTCTGCATAATACTTAGCTATATGTATTTTTAAAAAAATATATATTTCTCAAAATTTTTCTAACTCAAAAAAAACAGTCCAGTTTTTCTGTTTCAGGCAACTTCGGTCGACCGGCCTGGTCGACCGGCGATGTGTCTGGACATGCACTGTTCGTGCATGTCTGTCGGTCGACCGAACCGGTCGACCGATGGAGAGCAAATTGCTCTCGGGTTATTTCGGTCGACCGGACCGGTCGACCGGAAGAAGGAAACTGTGTTTCCTCTTTTGGGACGGTCGAACGGACCGGTCGACCGGGAGCCAACGGCTCTCTGCAGCTGGGCTGGCGGTCGACCGGACCGGTCGACCGCCAGGCCTGCAAAATCCCAACGGCTCTTTCCTCTTTTGTGCAATTCTGAAATCTGTTTTTTATCTGATTTCTTGGCAGACTTTTTCAGTATTTTTCAGGTCTTTTTCAGAGAAAATAAGACCAAAAGAAATTGTTTTTAACCTATTTTTAACCCTATAAATAGAGGAGAAGTCTCTCTTGCATATCACTAAGAAAATCCTCAAGTTTGTGTTGTTTTCAAAAGAGAAAAGAAAAGAGTTTTAAAGCCTTCATTCCAATTCTTTTTGAGCTAGTTTTTCAGTTGTGTTTGATTGCTAATATCACTCTACAACTGAAGTTTTTCTCACCACACTTCATAGAGCCAAAAATTCAATACTCATTCTATAGTGAAGTTGTAATTGAAGTGAGAGTGTTTGTAAAAGAGTTTGAGAAAGAGTGTAGTGATCTTGTTGTGATCACTTTGTTCTTGTATTCCTTTCCTTGTGGAGCAACCTCTTCGGTAGAGGTCATTTGTACTCGGTGGAGCTCGGTGCTCGGTCTTCGGTAGACCAAATTGTAAAGGCGTCCTCGGTGGATAGTGGAAACCCTTCACGGAGGTGAAGCGGGGAGTAGAGCGGTGGCTCGAACCTTGAAACAAATCACTTTGTTTGCGATTGCCTTTTGCGTCTAATTCTTGCTTTACATTTCAATAGCTCCTTATTGCTTTCTATTGCATACTTGTGATATTGTTTAATTCTCTTGTGCTAATATTTGCTTGCTTGTAATTCTTGCCATATATTATTGTGTTTGCATCATTTTTCATATTATTCATTTCATACTTGTGTGTGCCAATCCCGTACTCATCCAACAAGAGCTTCACATAGCGCCTCAACCCATATCAAGGGGAATCAAGAGGAGTTTAGTCCAGAGCCTCGCAAGAGGAATTCGGCTACACTTGTTGAATTGTACTAAGTTGAGCCTCACTTGTTTTAGGTTCCGCATTTAGAGAGTTAAAATTTTTAAGATTAGCAATCACACCTATTCACCCCCCCTCTAGGTGTTTTTCACTTGATTAATAAGACATTTAATAGTGTAATAGTCAAGCATTATTCTAACCTATTTGCATATGATAATTTGATTTTATAAAGGCTAAATTGCATAAAAATACGTCAAAGTTTCACTAATTATGCACTTAAATACCCTATTATTTTTCCCGCACTTAATACCATATTGTTTGTGTTGTAACTTAAATTAAGCAAAAGGGATTCGATCTACAATATTCATCTTTGAAAATAAACAAGATCAAAGATCATAACTTTAATTTTAACAAAGATCAAACCCTAAAACAATAGATCTAATCTCCATGAAGATTCATAGACATGAGAAAATTAAAATAATAAAGGCGGAAGCATACCTTTATTCATGATTGAATTCCTTGAGTTGTTGGGATGGAGAAGGTCTTACAAAAGATTCGTATTCCTCTAGAGTTTCTCTCTGTTTTAAGGGATCTCAAAGAGAAAAAGATGATATGTTCTTTTGGGGACCAAGATCCTTTAAATAATAACTGAGTTATTCTTTTTCCACTTTGGCCCTTCATCAAATTAGAAATTACATAATTATCTCTACACATTAAATCTACGATAATTTAATACACCATTAGTCCAATTATTAACTTTATTAAATCACAATTAATTTGGACTATACTTTAAAATAGTCATACACTTTAAATTCACATATGTGAGCCACACATGTTGAATTATTTCCAACAATCTCCCACTTGGGCCACATATATTACCTTTTAAATATGTACACCTTATGGGCTCAAAATATTGTTATCATGTAATCAGGTATTCTTAACAATCTCGTCCATTGACTATACTGATATAGGATTATAGGAATTTTCGTACATTTAGCGTAACTAAACCCACTAATAATCACATATACAATACAATCAAACGACATAGATCAATCATGGATGTATAGCAAGGAAATTATATGTAATGTGATCTGAACATGCCTATTTCCAGCTGGTCCAGCCTTAAACTTTATTGAGATCAAACTTTTGTTGGCCTAAAGGCCCATCACCCTAGTTTTGATGATGATTAACTCATGTAGTTATATTACTAATGATCTTGTGTTCATTTAGTTTTAGATTTTTTATCAAGATCTTAGTCAGTATTTAACTTCAATAAAAGATTCGAAATCAAGTTTTGAAGCTATCACTTGTTGATTTAAGAGCTCGCGCTTCAAGATCAAGTACTCAAAGAGGAGTCTAGCTCATAGATTAAGTTTGGACCAAGTCAAGATAGAGAAGAAGATTTTCAAGAGAAGATTTTCAAGATTTGAGTCGAGTTATAAGTGTTAAGATTTTATTTTTAGATAAAATATAAAGGATAGATTAGTTGCGGATTGCTCAAGTTCACACACACATATAAGTTAAAATAGTTTTTAGTTTCAATTTAACTGATTTTGGATTTTCAAGAATATACATATCTTCAGTTATCATGATTAGATAGAATCAAAAGAAGTTTTACATGGTTTAATGTATATTGGATTTCATCCATATACATCTATGTTTCATATTGTCTAAAAATTTATTTTGATATATATCTATTTCATGGTTTCAAATTTTATTTTTAATAAAACTTTGTTTTGAATTTAATGTCAAAAACACACACACACACACACACACACACACACACACACACATATATGTGTATATGTATTTATGTATATATGTATATATATCATTTTCATGTGTATTGAATTCTTCCCATGCACACTATTCTTCAATGAGTTTTAAATATCTTATTTTTATATTTGAACAAGTTTTGAAAAAATCGTTTTTCAATTTGAAGTTTGATTTTGAAAAATACAGTTTTTGGTTTAAGGCTAAATTTCTATATCACAAAAATATTTCATATTGTTTGTAATATATGTTGATTTTTGATCACACATATTTGTATTTTAAAGTATTGATAAAAACTTATTTTTTTGAATTTTATGTGATTTTATGAGATTTTATAAGAATTTATCAAGTTAGATTTCTTGACCTATAACCCTGTCCTGAGCCTGCTGGCGGTCGACCAACCGATCGACCAGACCAGAGCTCGGCCGACCAGCCGGTTGACCGATGTGCACAGGATGTGCACAACTGCCTTGGCATTGGGCTGGTCGACCGCACGGTCGATCAATCCAGAGAGCTTGCTCTCTGGATCTGGCCCCGATCGACCGGTCGGTTGACCGACACAAAAAGTTTGCTCTCTGGTTCTGGCCTTGGTCGACCGGGTGGTCGACCGTTAGGCAAGTATGCCTGGGGCGGTCGGCCGAGCGGTCAACCGATAACCCCAACGGTCAGAATTCTGACTGTTGGCCGGTTGATCGGGCGGTCGACCACAAGCCATCTGGCCCCAACGGGTAGTTTTCTGATGCCTCTATAAAAGGGTGTTTTGACCAGATTTTTGGGTAAGATTTTTAGGCTATTTTGTAGAGTTCTTTTCCAGAGTTTCTAAGCAAGTTTTTAGAGCTTCATTTCCATATCCAAGAGAGAGTTTTCAAGAGTAAATCTCTAATGTTTTCAAAAGAGTTTTATTGAGTTTTTTCACCTCTCATTCTTTCTAGTTTTCTCACACAAGTTTGAGCTTTACATTGCTATATCAATTCTGTAGGATTCTTGTTATGAGAAAGTTGTTTTTGTGATTAAGAAAAGTTATCACAAGTGTTCCACCTCCTTATATTGGGAAGTTGTAAGAGGTGCAGCCTTAGAAAGCAAGTGTGCTTGCGTGTGTTGCTCTTGCGGGAACAAGTGAGGGACTTACGGGTCCAAGAGTTCTTGAGGAAGCTCGTTGTAGGTGTTGCGGCACCGAGTGATTTTGCAGGATCGTTATAGTGGAAATCATTCATAGTGTTGAAGGCGGGACGTAGAGCAAATATGCTCGAACTTAGAAACAATTCTCCCGTGTTTGCGATTGCTCATCTCTCTTTCTCACTTGTGTTTATATATCTTGCATGTTTATATTATTTATCTCTTTATATACTTGATATATTTGTGCTCATTGATATATATGCTTGGGTTGTTTGCTTGCTCATACTTGTATTCAACTAAGAGAGTCATTGCGGCACCTCAACTCTTGATCTAGAGAATCTTAAGGAGATAGTTCAGAGCCCTTCACTGGGAATTCGGCTATACTATTTGGTTATACATTGTGTGTTTGTGTTATAGTTTTTAGTTTGCATAATTAGTTTTTAATTCCGCATTGTTGTGCATTAGATTAGCTTGTCACCTATTCACCCTCCTCTAGGCGACTTATAACTTTAACATAATAAACCAGAGTGTATAAACTAAATACTATATTTCTGTAGAAAAATGTCCAAATGCACAAAATGTGTCTAAAATACAAATAGAGCAATGAAAGATATATACAAACTCCCACTAAACCATGATATTCTTGAATGATATAACACCCATAGAAGCCGTATGCTCATGAAAGACCTTCGGTGTTAATTCTTGAGTAAGCTGATCCGCAATTATGGAGTTTATCCCAATGTGCTCTATGGAAATCTGTTCACTCTGTACCTTTTTCTTCACAAGCAGAAACTTTATGTCAATGTATCTTGATCTGGATGAGCTCCTATTGTTGTTGGAATATAGAACTGCTGATTTATTGTCACAATATAACTTTAGTGGCCTTTCAATACCACTTAGAATGTGCAACCCAATGATAAAATTTCTCAGCCATAACCATGATTGGATGTCTCATAACATGCTATAAATTCTGCTGCCATGGTGAAGGAAGGTATGAGTGTTTGATTAGCACTCTTTCAGGAAATAGCTCCTCCAGCTAATAGATAAATGTAGCCCGACGTGGATCTCCTACTGTCTTGGCATCCAGTAAAGTCAAAATTTGAATATCTAATTATCTCAATTTGATCTGACCTCTTGCATGTGAGCACGTAATCCTTAATTCTCTGTAAATATCTGACGACCTTTTTGGCTACTCTCCAGTGATCTATCTCAGGGTTACTTAAGTATCTACCTGGCATTCCAACAATGAATGCTATGTCTGAACCAGTATTTTAAATGTTAGCCGACATTTCTGAAATGTCAGTCGATATTTCATTTTCAGGCCCTGTCATGGCGGAAATGTCGGCCGACATTTCGTTTTCAAGCCCTCATCGCCATGACATCCCCACCCTAATTTGAAATGGCGTTTTGGAAAATGTCAGCCGACATTTCTAGAAGAATCCATTATGTTGGCCGATATTTTGAGAAATATCGGCCGACATTTCGGGAAAAACCAATATATTGGCTGGTCATGGAAGTTAGAGCAATTGAGAAATTTTTACAATGACTTAGTGAGTGTATGCAAAATATTAAGGTAAGTATACCTATCCTAAATATATTTATGTAGTTTTGCATAAGTTGTGTATGTATTGGACATATATTTGTTATTCGTCATGACGTCCGAAATTTACTAGATGTCCTTGAAATGTCTCCGAAATCTGAAATTCGACATCCAATTACGACATTCGACATTTCCCCGATATCTGACATTTAAAACACTGGTCTGGACGTGTGCAAACCTAAGTATACTTAGACTCCCTACATTTGAAGCATAAGGAATCTTATGCATTTATTTAACTTCAAGGTCATTCTTAGAATATTGACTTAAACTAAATTTATCATCTTTTGCGACTGGGGTGTCTCCTGGTTTACAATCTTGCATACCATATCTTTCAAGCACCTTTTATGTATAGGCCTTTTGTGACAATCCAACAATACCCTAAGAGCGATCTCGATATATCTGGATTCCTAAGACAAAAGACGCCTCACTAAGATCTTTCCTCTCAAATTTCTTCGATAGAAATTTCTTGGTTTCGTGCAAACTTTCCTTATCATTGGTAGCAAGGAGTATGTTATCAACATACAAATCAGGAATATATACTTACTCCCACTGAACTTATGATACACACAATCTTCAACAGTATTTGTCTCAAAACCAAATGAGACAACTACTTGATAAAACTTGTAGTACCATTGACGGGAAGCTTGCTTGCGTCCATAGATGAATTTTTTTAGTTTGCAAAGCATATTCTTTGGGTTTCCAGACACAAAGTTTGTAGGTCACCTAGAGGGAGGGTGAATAGGTCACTAGCTAATCTTATGATGAATAATGCGGAATTAAAAACTATTTAAGCAAACTAAAAACTATTAAGCTAAACACACCAAGTATAACACAAGAGTGTAACCAAATTCTCAGAAAAGGGCTCTGGACTATCTCTTCAAGATTTCTCTAGATTAAGGGCGTGTTTGTTTCGCCGCAAAATGCCGCAAAACGCAAGTCGTAAAACTTCTTTTCCATTTTTCGTTGTTTGTTTCGCTGAAAAACAAGTTGCAAAATGCAACTCTTCTTTTCCCACTTGCAGTTGCTACAGTTAAATTTGTGGTCATGTAAATCTCACTTTTACACTCATATTTTCTAACTTGCAGTTGCTACAATTAATTTTGTGGTCATGTAACTTTCACTTGTAGTACACTTACAGTTCAAAACAGTTACTTGATAATAATTATATATTTTAATATTATTAAATATTTAATATTTTAAATAGTGTTCAATTTCTTATTTAATTATTTAATTATTTTATATTTTTAATCTTTAATTTTTTATTGTTTTTAATATTGTTTTAATATTTAATATTTTACTATTTTAATTTAATATTTTTATTTAACATTTTATTTAATACTTTATTATTTTATTAATACTTATTCCATTTTTTATATTTTATTTAGAGTTAATATTTATTAATATAACAATATTATACTTTAATATAAAATTACTATATATTTAATTATTTATTTTTTAATATAAAAAATTACTTTATTATATCATAATATATTTTATTATTATATTAATATTTTATTATGTTAATATTGTAATAATAATTCAGCATAATAATACTATAATGATAATTTATTATTAAATTATAATTATATTTTACTTTGTTAATTTTATATTTCTATAATATTACAATAAAATTTATATTATAATAATTTTCAAGTATTTTTAATATTATAATATTATAACTATATTTTATTATTGTTGTAAGATTTTTTAATATTTATATTTTATTAGTATTCATAAAATTTTATTAATGTTCTTTAGATTTTTTTTAATTTTATATTATTCATTTAGTTAATATTTTAGTAATATTTTACTATTTATACTAATATTTTATTAATATTATTGTTATAAATAAAATATTAAGATTATTAATTTTTTATCTCAAATTTATTAATACAATTTAATTTGCAATAGTAGATTTAATTTAATAGTATTTATAATATTTAAATCACTGCTACAGTTAATTTTGTGGTCAACTTTTCCACTTACACTTTTACATTACCGACCAAACACCGTAAAACACAATATACTTTACCATTTACACTTTCACTTTATCAACCAAACATCGTAAAACACAATATACTTTTCCATTTACACTTCACTTTATCAACCAAACACCGTAAAACACAATATATTTTCTCTGCTACAGTTCACTTTTTCCATTCTCATTTTACGACTTACGACTTGCGACGTTTTGAAACAAAACAAACAGGCCCTAAGAGTTGAGGTGTCACTAGCTCTCTTGGTTGAATACAAATGTGAGCAAACAATCCCAAGCATATTATAACTAAGCACAAGATATATCAAGCATATAAAGAGATAAACAATGTAAGCATGCAAGATATAAACTCAAGTGAGAGATAGAGAGAACAATCGCAAACACGGGAGATTTGTTTCGAGGTTCGAGCACCCTTGCTTTACGCCTCCACCTTCAACATTATGAAGGATTTTCACTAAAAACAATCCCACTGAATCACTCGGTGCCGCAACACCTACAAGAAGTTCACATTAGAACTCTTGGACTCACTAGTCCCCTCACTTGTTCCCGAAGGAACAACACACGCAAGCACACTAGCTTGCCAAAGCCGCACCTCTACACCGAGCTCCCACAAGAACTCGAAATAACGCGAACCCACAAGTTCGTCTCCGCAAATACAAAGATGAACACCTGGTGATCTCAATACTTTGATCACCTAAAAACACTCTCACAACAAAGATCCCTAGAGGATTGATATAACAATGGATAGCTCAAGTATGTGTGAGAAAACAAAATAGATTAGTGGAGGAAAAACTCAAGAAATCTCTTTTGAAAAACACTCTTGAAAACTCTCCTTTTGATATAGAAGTATTGGCTCTAAAATAAGTGAAGAAAACCTCTACAAGAGATAGGGAAAATTAGCTTTGAAACTCTCCAAAAATCTTATCTAAAACAGCCCAAAACAGCCCCAATTTATAGGCCTAAAAAATATAGCCGTTGCAGGGCATATCAGTAGCTGATGCTGCTGTCGGTCGACCGGCCAGTCAACCGGCCAACGGTCAAATTTCTGACCGTTACAGCCTGCCGGTCGACCGCCCGGTCGACCGTGCACTAAAACAGCCTTAAATTATAGGCCTAAAAAATATAGCCGTTGCAGGGCAAATCAGCAGCTGATGTTGCTGTCGGTCGACTGGCCGGTCGACCGGCCAACGGTCAAATTCTGACCGTTGCAGCCTGCCGGTCGACCGCCCGGTCGACCGTGCACTGGGCTTGACCTGCCAACGCCCGATTGACCGGGGCCAGATCCAGAGAGCAAAGCTCTCTGGACGGTCGACCGTGCGATCGATCGGCCCTAGCTATGCACGTTCTGTGCACATCGGTCAACCGCCCGCTCGACGGACTTCTGGCTCGATCGACCGCCAGACAGCCTGGTCAGCAAACTTTTGGGATTGAAAACTTGGTCAAATAAATCCTTATAAATTCTCATAAATTCACATAAAATCTATAAAAATAGTTTTTTGAAATACTTTGATGTACAAACATGTTTGATTAAAAATAAATACATATTACAAATATTTTGAACTATTTTTGTAATATAGAAATTTTGCCTTAAACAAAAATCTATATTTTTCAAAATCAATCACCAAATTAAAAATGATTTTTTCGAAACTTCTCTAAATACAAAAACAAGATATTTTAAACACTTTTGAAGCTTAGTGTGTATGGATATGATCCACTACACATATGAGATGAAATATCTATGTTTTTGACAATAAGCGCTAAAATAAGTTTTGATAAACCAAAAACGATATTTTTCTAAATTCAAAACTATCTTATGAAAACACATATAAATTTTGTGTGTGTGTATATGAACTTGAGCAATCCACAACTAATCTATCCTTTACATTTTATCTAAAACAAATCTTAACACTTACAAACATGACACAAGTCTTCTTGAAAATCTTGTCTTGAAAATTTTCTTCTCCTTCTTGACTTGGTACAAACCTTGTTCCAATGAGCTGGACTCCTCTTGAGTACTTGATGCAATCTTGATGCGCGAGCTCTTGAATTAACACGTGCTAGCTTCAAAACTTGACTGCAAATCTTTTGTTGAAGCTAAACACCTACTAAGATCTTGATCAAATATCTGAAACTAAATAAGTACAAGATTATTAGTACTATAACTACATGAGTTAATTATCATCAAAACTAGAGCGATGGGCCTTTAGGCCAACAATCTCCCCTTTTTTGATGATGACAAAACGCATGGAGTTATATATGCATAGATTAAAGATAAACTTCATAGAAGCTCCCCCTTAATTCATGCATAACAATAAACAAATAAAGATATTCAATAAAGTGCATAAACACAAACATATATGCATAAACAATAAAATAAACTCAAACATATATGCATAAATAATAAAATAAACTCACCAAATTCTTTTTTTCTTTTTGCATAAACAAGAAAATAAACATGCATATATAAACTCTCAAAAATCTTCCCCCCTTTTTGTCAATTCATCAACAAAGGGGCGAAAACAAATCAAATAATAAAGATATATATGCGATATGCATTTATGAAGAAGAGAGACGTGAAGTTAGCTCCCCCTGTATACATGCATTACATGAAGAAGGGATGACAAGACCCTAACCCACATAAAACATAATATACAATGTATAAGTGGAGATGTTAAGCTCCCCCTACACACGTGTATCACATAAAGAAGAGATGTCAAGCTCCTCAATGTGAGATACACTCAACATGAATCTATATATAGAGAAGATGCTAAGTTCCTCTTTCATATAGGCAATAAATATCAACAAATTTGAAAAACCACTTTTAAAACAAAATTTGAATTTCTTAAGTTAAGAGACAAATTTTGACACCAATTAAAAGTCAATTGAAATACCAATTGAAAACAATGCATAAGCTTATTAAGCATTTAAATTTAAGTCAAGCTTAGCATAAACATAATTTGTGCTTTAAACATGTAAATATTGTAAAACAAGCACAATCAAATTATATATATGTATGAAAGTGAAAATACCAATTGAAATTGATATTATTTGAAATTTGAAGCATACATATATATATAGAAAACATATATGAGTATACAAAAGTAAAATATCATGAAGATCATGTGTATTCCTCATAACTATCCACCCTATTCATGCACATGTTTAAAAGATTTTCAATTTAGAGCATACAAGGCATGGTCGCACAACCATCCGCCCTTTAAGGGAAGAAGTTTTCAAAAATAAGATTTGAAAATAGTTGTAAATTGAAAATACTACCAAATGAAGAATAAATAACTAGTTTAAAGTAATTTTTGAATAACTAATTAAATATCCTTCAAATAGAAACCAATCATGTATATCTCATGAAACATTGTTAAGTACACAAAAGTTGACACTCGAAATTTATAAAGCTCAAAAATGTGCCCATGAACAAAGTCATGAGTAAATAAAGAAATGTGAGTGCACAAGAATCATGTGAATAGTATATTCATGAAATAGTCAATAAGGCTCAAAACAAACATGAAATTCTTTTATAAAAATCATAAAAATTTATTTTTCATTAAAATAAACTTCAAGGTATATGTATATTTTATCAAAACTAAAAATATACATACATATCCCAAACACAAACAAGTCTATAATAGAATTTGATTGAAGGCAAGTGACTCAAGGGTATACATGTATATTTAGTAGTTTTAGACAAATATAATATATGCATGAAGCAAAACATATACAAAGATAGGGAAAATGAGTATAAATAAAAGAATCATCAAAACTAGGTTATACATGTACCTGTAATGAGTACAAATGAGCAATGAGGCACAAATATATAAGAATCAAATGTTGCTCACTACTTGTACAAGTATAAACACAAGTTTTAATGAAACTACATCTAAACAAGTATTCACCACATGAAATACAAAACATGATCATATGACATATTTAAACCAAAATATGCTAAAAATATTTATACAAAAACATGTAAATTAAAATAAGAGTTTAGAGATAGTTACCAAACCATATGCACTATTCTCTAAGTCTCCAAATCATGGTGGTCCCCCTACCAAACTTCCTTGATAGCGATGCATCAATAGGGTATGTCCATCTAGCTTCATATATCCACCAATAAGGCACCAACCCTCTCACGTCATGTGAGGGCCCACATGATCGAGTCAAACCTGTACAAAAAAATATAGAAATTTAGAATAGTGCTAGGTCCTCAATTCTACCGTGTAGCCAAGGGCTAACGGGTCGTGCTCCACAGGGAGGGACAGCGATGGAAGCGTTATGTAAGTTTCTTCTTTTAATTTATCAAAATTAGTTAATACTTATCTTCTCAGTTTAGAAAATAAAAATGTTAAGTAAAGTTAAGAAGAAGATGGTAGATGAAGAGATGATGGTATCGTTGTTGTTTTATCTATAAAAAAGGAACCAAAAGAGATAAAGAAAAGTGTGATGCAAAGATTAGAAATAAAAAGAAATAAAATAAAAATATTTACCTCTACTGTTGAACCATAAATGAAATTTATACCTTAGCATCGAGTAAAGCAAAGTAGTTGAAAAGAATAAAGGAAAGAAAGGCTTCGGCGAGATTGAGCACAACGAAGAAAGTGGGAAACCTCCATTGATTGTTACCTTCAATATAAGCTTCTTGAAGAAAGACTACAATAGTGTCACTCTACAATAACTCTTCCTCTCTTTTAATCATGTAACTCTCTCTAACCTAAGCTAAAAAGAAAAATAAAAATTACATTGAAGAAGAAAGAAAAACCTAAACTAAAGCTCTCTCTGAAGTGGTGTGTCATCTACCTTCGAGGTATGAGGGTATTTATAGGAGAAAACTAGAGGGATAGAACGCGTATGAAGATAGGAAGAGTTGGATATTTCTGAATTTGAATTCTTCCCTTATCTTCAAACTTGATTTGATTTATCCAGAAATTCAATTCTGATCTGCAGGCTGTTGGCGTGTTAATTACTGAATATCACTTATCAACTAATAGAATTTGAACGAGTGATCAATAGGAGAATTGTAGCCCTTTAAGTCTTCTTTCTATATCATCTTGAATCATCAGATTTGACCTTCGGTAGTGAAAGTTATGATTAAAATACTAAACAGTATCTAGCCTGAATTTGAATCTAGATTGCTTCATCTCATCCGTTGATGTTCTCTCAATTCATTTATCCTCTTGGATTTTTCAATTTGTCTTCTAGAATTGATAAGATATTCATTTATCTTCAGCGAAACAGATATGGTCTTCAAATAATCCATTTTTTCTTTGAAATGAGATGATATTATCTTATCTGATATATTCAGTTTTCAGATAAGATAGCTTCTATAACCTTTGGATTTGAATCGATCCCTTTTCTTTTGAGCTTTTGAATTTAATTGGATAAATTTCATGATTATCTTCTCCATATCATACCCTGCATGAATTAAGACATTAAGACAAGTTATTTGTAATATTCATTACAGAATATATGTAGGAATGTTATAATATTTATGCAATATATGTGTCCAAACACCCCCACACTTATCTTTTGCTCGTCCTCGAGCAAAAACAAAGGAGAAGAGAAACTAAACTAACTCACTTTCGTAGGAATCACGGTTGCACTTAGCACGTACAATAAGCCGTTAACCTCTAGGTTACCCCTAGAGGACGAGTTTTGTCTCGTGAGGGTTTTCAGTAGATTGCACCCACAAAATCCATGAAGAAAAAGAAATGAATTGTTAGTATTTTTTTTAAAAACGCATTTTTGAAAAGAAAAAATATTTGAAGTATTAATGTAAAATTTCAAGTAATCTATAAGTCATAGGATTATCAAAACTTAGTCATTCCTAAACTTAGTCTTTATTCAAAAACTTGTTTTCAATCAAGGTAAGGATTAAAATTGTATTTCTCATCTAGTCTATTATTTTACCCTAAGTCATATGCATTTTGTGACCGTGAAAATTTGGCTCTAACTCTTATGCCTTATTATTTTCCTTTCTTTTTTTTTTTTTTTTTAAATTTATGGCGGTAATATCCCTTAGCTCTATTAGGCTTTCTAATTCGCCCATGTAACGAGCCTTAGTCAGTGACTCCCAAACCAGACGGTTTTAGGGCACCGGGTGAGGAAGCACCCCAAGGACTTAGGAATCGAGCAAACAAGACCATAAAACTAAGGATTTTTATTTATATGACCCACTTTAGGCGTGAATATTTATGCTTTATGAGGCACAAATACCCAGCTTAATCAGAGGATTTTTTTATATATGTATATATATATATATATATATATATATATATATATATATAATATATATATATATATATATATATATATTATATAAGGCATAAGAATCTTTGTTTTAGAACCCTAAGTGTGTAAGTGTATAAAGTATGCATTTTCATCAAGGTAAAAATCAAGACTAAATTACTTTTTCAATTTTTCTTTCTAACCTCAAATCAAACAAATAATTTTATTTTGACCAAGTATAAGAAATCCTAATTATGATCCTCTTATTCCTTAAAATTAACTTAATTTTTTACAAAAATAAGTCAAAGTATTATTTTCCTTTTAAATTTTTTTTAAGGTTTTAAAGAAAGATTATTATTTTTTATTTTTTTTTAGATTAGTGAAGTTAGCATGTTAGTAAACCATCCCCCACACTTAACTTATGCATTGTCCTCAATGTATGAATGAAATGCAATAATACATGAAAAAAGAGAAAGGGAAGGAAATTGTCACCTCAAGGTGGTGGTTCCGGTGGTGGTCTTATTCGGCCAAGCGTTTCTGCCCAATCTAGATATTGTGAATTTTCATGAAACCCATCTTTCATCACCTCTTTCTTATTAATATTTTTATAATCCCCAGTATGAATAGGATCATGCAAGATCCTAGTAAGAAATTTTTTCCGGTTATATGACCAGTCTTGGGATATCATCACAGAGTCATATTGATCTAAACCTTGGTCCAACAATGGAATGTGATTTTTGAAATGGATGATTTAGGCTCAACAATAAAGGGAATGAGAACCGATACTGACTCGGGAATAAAACTCAAATCAAGTTTAAATTCGAGAGTAGAAGTTGGTTCATGAGTATGGTCCAAATCATAGAATTGAAGTTCACATTCATTTTCCAATAATGAAATGTGACTATCCAATATAGTTGGTTCATGTTCAAGCTCTACGGGGATAGGAATCAGTGTTGGCTTCGGAATTGGGTGCAAATCGGGTAAGAAAATTGGAGTCAGCAATGATTCAAAAAGTGGAACTGAATCACAATATTGGGAATCGGTATCACATTCATCTCCAAGTTCAATCTCATTGAAATGAAAACTTGCCAATTTATCTATGGGTTGATATTGGTCAAGTTCAAAATTATGTGGTGAAATAGAATCTTGGTTAAAATCTCTAAGATACCATGATTCTTCGTCAATATGGCTAGGAGAATCAGGAGTGATCGAAAATGTGTTAGGTAGAGTTTTCTCATTCCTATCATTAATTGTTTTGATCAAATGACTCACTTTTGCTTCTAACCTATTGAGAGATTGGAGACGATCTATTTGGGATTGAATACAATCATTTTGGGACTGAATCATGAATTCCATATTCTTTTCTAAGTCAGAGGTTCTTCTTGTTGTGGTTGGACTTGAAAATTAGAGTAAGGATCTTAGATTTGAGAATTGTTTGGGAGAATTGAGTCCGCTATGATTTGTACTTATCGTGTGGACTCAAGGAAGGCTTCAACAGTCTTTTCTAAAGAAGATTTCTCTTCTATAGGTTGGTCTTGGTATGGATTATATGAAGCTGTTTATTGGTAAGGTTGTTGATAGTAAGACTCAGGGGAGTTGTATCCCCACTGACTTGGTGAAGAGTGGTAATGATTGTCTCATTCTTGTTCATAGTACTGGGATTGGGGCATATATTGATTCGGATAAGACCAATCTGGCATACTTGGTTGGTTAAAGTTATGATATGCTGGGTTGGTAATATCCGAAGAAGAGGTTGATGTGTAATATGGATTACCAATAAAATTGGAAAAATTGTTGTTATAAGCCATAGCACACAATAAAACACAAACAAAGAAAAAAAACAAACAAATAAGCAAACAAAAAAGAAAAAAGTCTAACCTAAGTTAGGGCAGACCTTTGACCTAGACAACTCCTAACTGGTTAGACTGTCCATAGGAGGTATAATGCAGACTTTGACCACAAGCTAATCAGCCAGGTCAAGGAAAGATTGGTGGGAGGTTATCCGTCAAAGACGTTCCTTAATTAAGTAACAACCAACCTTCGGGCTTTCGGCCCTTAATCCCCTTCCTAGACACTGATTTGGCAGGAGTCAAATTCCAACACCTTTCCCCCTTAGGATAATCTCCTAATTGAGTCCGAGATGTCCATAGGGCCAAAGTCTACTCATTTTTAGTTAGGTTTGAGTTAGTGAGTGAGAAGATTATTGTGGGCTAAGGGAGGGTAATGACTTCCCCACCTTATCTTGTTTATAGGACAAGCCCTTAGATCAATTTAGTGCAGTGTACAAGAAAAGCAACACTTGAGCAATGTAAACAATCCAAAAATGTTCTTATACTAGATGCTATGCACATGTACCTTTGCTCCAACACTCTTCAACAGTAAATAGAAAATGTAATGAAATAGACACGTGCCTAAATGCAAAGTCTAAATCAATTTAGCATTTACAATCATCATTTTACTGTTGAGGTTAGAAAGTAAATACAGTGAATCAAATAAGGAAATAAATGCTACAGATATTTAAATTGCGCAATTCAGCCAACCTGCAGAAAATACAGGTTAGTAGTTCACTCAGTTTGCCACAGGACTGTAGCAAATCTGAGGGCTTCTTGACTTTGCTTTCTTGAGTAGAGTCCAAGGCCACTTATGTGTCCACTGCAGCAAGAATTCCTTGTTGTTAAATCTGTACAAAAAAACAAAGAAGAAAGTTAATCAAAAATGTAAACTTTAAAGAGAATTACTTACCGTCCCTCCCCGGCAACGGCGCCAAAATTATGATCGAGCCAAACCTGCACAAAAAAACATAGAAATTTAGAACAGTGCTAGGTCCTCAATTCTACGTGTGTAGCGTAGGGCTAACGGGTCGTGATCCACAGGGAGGGACAGCGATGGAAGCGTTATGTAAGTTTCTTCTTTTAATTTACCAAATTAGTTAATACTTATCTTCTCAGTTTAGAAAATAAAAATGTTAAGTAAAGTTAAGAAGAAGATGGTAGATGAAGAGATGATGGTATCGTTGTTGTTTTATCTATAAAAGAAAAGGAACCAAAAAGAGATAAAGAAAAGTGTGATGCAAAGATTAGAAATAAAAAAAATAAAAGAAGAATATTTTCCTCTACTGTTGAGCCATAAATGAAATTTATACCTAGCATCGAGTAAGCAAGTAGTGAGTAAAGGAAGAAGTAGATTGAAAAGAAGAAAGTGAAACCTCGGAGATTGAATATAACGAAGAAAAGTGGGAAAAATTGATTGTTCCTTCAATATAGCTTCTTGAAGAAAAGA
The DNA here is from genome assembly GCA_038442645.1 of Agave tequilana. NCBI lineage: Eukaryota > Viridiplantae > Streptophyta > Magnoliopsida > Asparagales > Asparagaceae > Agave > Agave tequilana. Next base: position 9,107 of record JAVJIF010011516.1, on the reverse strand, counting down.
TTACATAGTGTCACTCTACAATAACTCTTCCTCTCTTTTATCATGTAACTCTCTCTAACCTAAGCTAAAAAGAAAAATAAAAGAAAAACAAAAATTACATTGAAGAAGAAAGGAAAACCTAAACTAAAGCTCTCTCTGAAGTGGTGTGTCATCTGCCTTCGAGGTATGAGGGTATTTATAGGAGAAAACTAGAGGGATAGAACGCGTATGAAGATAGAAAGAGTTAGATATTTCTGAATTTGAATTCTTCCCTTATCTTCAACTTGATTTGATTTATCCAGAAATTCAATTCTGATCTACAGGCTTAGGCGTGTTAATTGCCGAATATCACTTATCAACTAATAGAATTTGAACGAGTTATCAACAGAAGAATTGTATCCCTTTAAGTCTTCTTTCTATAGCATCTTGAATCATCAGATTTAACCTTCGGTAGTGAAAGTTATGATTAAAATACTAAACAGTATCTAGCCTGAATCTGAATCTAGATTGCTTCATCTCATCCGTTGATCTTCTCTCAATCCATTTATCCTCTTGGATTTTCAATTTGTCTTCTAGAATTGATAGATATTCATTTATCTTTAGTGAAACAGATATGGTCTTCAAATAATCCATTTTTTCTTTGAAATGAGATGATATTATCTTATCTGATATATTCAGTTTTCAGATAAGATAGCTTCTATAACCTTTGGATTTGAATCGATCCCTTTTCTTTTAAACTTTTGAATTTAATTGGATAAATTTCATGATTATCTTCTCCATATCATACCCTGCATGAATTAAGACATTAAGACAAGTTATTTGTAATATTCATTACAGAATATATGTAGGAATGTTATAATATTTATGCAATATATGTGTCCAAACACCACACCTACATCAAAAACAAGAGGTGAAAATTTTTGTACTCATTTTCTTTTGGTTCCACGGGGGTTAGATCATAAGGAACCCAAACATTATTATTTACAAAATTTATATAATTTATCTTATCAAAACAAAACTTTGCAAGATGGCTTCTGCGGCTGCAATGTGTACATTTGTATACTCTAGCATGCATATGAGTGTGATCATGATGTGCATAGTGTGCATATGTATGCCGTGGGTTATGTGCATGAACATGTGAAGCTTGTTTCTTTTGAAACAAAGTTTCCAATCTAAAATGGTTGAATGCACAATGCTCAAAGTTGAGCTCAAACAATTAATTCTATTTTTCAAGACTTGAATCTCATTTTTATCAATAGTAGCATGAAGAGCATGACAAGAATGAGAATCAACAATCTTTTTCCTTTAGAAATGTTTTCTTTTTTCTTTTGAAACAAATTTTCTTTTCAAAGAGTTGATTTCTTTCAAAACAATATCTTTTTCTTTTTTCATCAAATTAATTTTTATTTTTCAAAGAACTATTTCCTTCACAAAGATCATTTAATTTGAAGATAAGAAAATATTCTCCTTTTTTAAAAATTTATTTTCTTATAAATGCATTCAAATTTATTTTTCAATCTTTTATTATCCTTTTTAAGCACATCATATTTTTCAAAATTTATTGACAAAATAAAGCAAGCTCATCATTTGACATGTCAACATCTTCATCAAGCTCGAATTCGAAATTTACCTCAAGGAGGTTATCCCCTTGGACCATGTAGCATATGTTGGAAGCATCACTTTCATCATCCGAGTCACTCCCGACATAGTATTGCTTTTGTCACCAAGGGAGACTAGAGTGTTCCATACTACAAAAATCGAATCAAAATTAGCAACCCTAGATAAATGTTCATCATTTAAGGTAAATCTTAAAGCATGAAGGGCTTTTGCATTAGCCTCAAGGTTTTTGCCATTTAAACAATATGAATCTTTAATAATGACAAAATAAACATGAATATTTAGAACTTTGAGGTACATTGACATCTTAACTTTCTAATTTAGAAGTTAAGAATATCAAATATGAGAGGTGTCATGAAATCTATGTGTGTGTAAACAATATTATGATTAGCTAAAATGAGGATGTTTAACTCAGGGTTGTTAGACCCAAATCAAGAGCACCAAGTTCTGATATCACTTGTAGGTCACCTAGAGGGGTGAATAGGTGACTAGCTAATCTAATGATGAATAACGCGGAATTAAAAACTATTTAGGAAACTAAAAACTATTAAGTTAAACACACCAAGTATAACACAAGAGTGTAACCGAATTTCGGTGAAGGGCTCTGAACTATCTCCTCAAGATTCCTCTAAATTAAGAGTTGAGGTGCCACTATGGCTCTCTTGATTGAATACAAGTGTGAGCAAACAATCCCAAACATATAACAATTAAGCACAAGATATATCAAGTATATAAAGAGATAAACAATAAAAGCATGCAAGATATAAACACAAGTGAGAGATAGAGAGAGCAATCGTAATCACGGGAGATTTGTTTCGAGGTTCGAGCATCCTTACTCTACGTCCCCGCCTTCAACACTGTGAAGGATTTCCACTAAAAATGATTCTACCGGATCACTCGGTGCCGCAACATCTATAAAGAGTTCACACTAGACTCTTGAACTCACTAGTCCCCTCACTTGTTCCCGTAAGAACAACACACGCAAGCACACTAGCTGCCGAGGCCGCAACTCTACACCGAGCTCCCACAAGAACTCGAAATAACGCGAACCCGCAAGTTCGTCTCAAATACAAAGATGAACACTTGGTGATCTCAACACTTTGATCTCCTAAAAACTCTCACAACAAAATCCCTAGAGGATTGATATAGCAATGGATAGCTCAAGTATGTGTGAGAAAACAAGATAGAGTAGTGGAGGAAAAACTCAAGAAATCTCTTTTGAAAAACACTCTTGAAAACTTACCTTTTGATATGGAAGTATTTGCTCTAAAATAAGTGGAGAAAACCTCTACAAGAGATGGGAAAAACTAGCTTTGAAACTCTCCAAAAATCTTATCTAAAACAACCCCAATTTATAGGCCTAAAAAATATAGCCATTGCAGGCCAAATCAGCAGCTGATGTTGCTGTCGGTCGATTGGCTGGTCGACCGGCCAACGATCAAATTTCTGACCGTTACAACCTACCGGTTGACCGTGGACTGGGCTTGACTTGCCGGTCGACCGCCCGATCGACCGGGACTAGATCTAGAGAGCTTGCACATCGATCGACCGCCCGGTCGACCGCCAGACAGCCTGGTCAGCAAACTTTTGGGATTGAAAACTTGGTCTAATAAATCCTTATAAATTCACATAAATTCACATAAAATCTACAAAAATAGGTTCATTGAAATACTTTAATGTACAAACATGTTTGATTAAAAATCTATACATATTACAAATATTTTGAACTATTTTTGTGATATAGAAATTTTGCCTTAAAACAAAAATCTGTATTTTTCAAAATCAATCTCCAAATTAAAAAATGATTTTTTTCAAAACTTCTCCAAATACAAAAGCAAGATATTTTAAACACTTTTGAAGCCTAGTGTGTATGGATATGGTCCACTGCACATATGAGATGAAATATCTATATTTTTGATAATAAGCTCTAAAATAAGTTTTGATAAATTCAAAACGATATTTTTCTAAACTCAAAACTATCTTATGAAAACGCATATAAATTTTGTGTGTATATGAACTTGAGCAATCCACAACTAATCTATCCTGTACATTTTTCTAAAACAAATCTTAACACTTACAAACATGACACAAGTCTTCTTAAAAAATCTTCTCTTGAAAATCTTCTTCTCCTTCCTGACTTGGTCCAAATCTTGATCCAATGAGGTAGACTCCTCTTGAGTACTTGATGCGATCTTGATGCGTGAGCTCTTGAATCAACACGTGCTAACTTCAAAACTTGACTTCAAATATTTTGTTGAAGTTAAACACCTACTAAGATCTTAATCAAATATCTGAAACTAAATAAGCACAAGATCATTAGTACTATAACTACATGAGTTAATCATCATCAAAACTAGAGCGATGAGCCTTTGGGCCAACAAAGTTTTCTGGCTACACCATATATATAGTTTCATCAACGTCACCATTGAGAAATGTTGTCTTAACATCCATCTGATGTAACTTAAGGTCAAATATGTAACAATAACCATAATTGCCCTAAAAGAGTCTTTCGATAAAACCGGGGAGAAAGTCTCTGTAAAATCAATGTCTTCCCTTTGAGTAAAGCTTTTAGCTACAAGACGAGCCTTATATCTCTCTATATTACTTCTGAATCCCTTTTGATTTTAAATATCTATTTGTAACCAATGGGCTTCTTACCTTCAGGTAATGGGACAATATTTCAAACTTAATTATCTTGCATAGACTTATACTCTTCATTCATGACATCTATCTATTTTTGAGAGTTAGAATCCTGCGTGGCTTGATGGAAGTTGATTGGATCACCTTCCACCAATCCATCAGAGTCCTCATGTTCTTAGAAGAATACTATGTAGTCATCTGGAATAGCATTTCTTCTCTCTCTTGTGGATCTCCTTAGTGACATCCGTTCTTGAGGTTGTTGAGTTTGTTCTTAGAAACAATTACCTTCAGTTTGAGTGGGGAGTTGTTCAACATTGTTTTGTGTGAGATTCCATATCTGCTTCTCGAACAATGATAGGTATAGAAGCCTGTACACTGTAAAAGCAGTAGTAGGGATTGAAATCGATTCTTCCTCAAAAACAAAGTCTCTAACCTTATTTCTCCCCCCAAACTCAATATCCTCAAAAAATATTGCATTTCCCATTTTAAAAATTGACTTAATAGTGGAATCATAAAAATTGTAGCCCCTAAATCGCTCAGAGTAACCAATGAAGTAGCTGCTCACTATTTTGGATTTCAATTTCTTTTATTTGGTCTATAAGGCCTAGTGTCAGATGTACATCCCCATATGTGAAAGTGCTTTAGACTAGGCTTTCGACCTGTCCAAAGCTTATAAGGTATTTTGGCAGCTCCTTTAGTTGGTACTCTGTTCAGAATAAAAGTTGTTGTCTTTATTGCTTCTCCTAGAGTGATTATGCTAAGGTAGAATGACTAATCATACTCCTCACCATATCCTTTAGAGTCATATTTCGTCTTTCAGCCACACCATTCATGCTAGGTGAGCCTGACATGGTGTATTGGGGACGATTCCATATTCCTCTAGAAAGTCAGCAAATGATCGTGGATGTTATTCTCCTGAACCGTCATATCTGCCGTAGTACTCACCACCACAGTTAAATCTGGCACACTTAATTTTCTTACTGAGTTGAGTTTTAACTTCAGCTCTAAATATTTTGAACATGTCCAGATACTCTGATTTCTCATGAATGAGATATAGGTAACCATAGTGTGAGTAATCGTCTATGAATGATATAAAATATCGTTGACCATTCTAAGAAGCCGTAGAGAATGGTCCACAGATATCTGTGTGTATTATAAGATGTCTAAAGATCTGTGGACACCAATCTTTTATGTTTGGTCTGTTTTCCATTGATATACTCAATACAGACATTTAAGTCTGAAAAATCAAGAGAATCCAAAATACCTTCTGTCACAAGTCGTTCTTTTCTAGATTTGGATATATGACCCAAACACTTGTGCCGTAATCTTGTTGAATTTTCTTTATTTAGCTTACGTTTTGTACCACGTGAATCCACATGCAAGGTTTCATTATATGATGCAATTATGTCAAGTAAATAAATGTTGTCATAAATACTTAATGAACCAGTACCAACAATATTTGAATTTAATGAAAGACTAAACTGATTGTTTCCAAAAGAACAATGATAACCAAATTTGCCCAATAAAGAAACATAAACCAAATTCCGTCTAAATGACGGTATAATGAAAGTGTCTTTCAAGTCCAAATATATACCAGTTCCTAACAACAACCTAAAATGCCATATTGTCTCAATTTCTACCGACTTTCCATCGCCCACAAAGATGTGTCTTTTATCATCACTTGGCCTTCGGTAGTTCAGACAATCCTGCATAGAAACACTTATGTTAGTAGTAGTACCGGAGTCTAATCACCAAGTTTTTCTAGGTACTGAAGCTAAGTTAACTTCAGAACATACTAAAGTAAAGAACATACCTTTCTTGGCACGACAAGCATGATATTTTGTACATTCTTTCTTTACGTGTCCAGGTTCCTTACAAAAAAAAATAGCCTTCACTTTCCTTATGTTTCTTTTGATCTGGGCCCTTTGCAGCCTCATCCTTCTTTTTTTTCTTACCTTTATCCTTTGAGGTATTCACCAGATGAGCACCTTCAGATTTCGCATGCTTAAGCCTTTCCTCTTCTTACATACAATATGAAATGAGCTCGTTCAGAGTCCATTTCTCCTTCTGACAGTTATAACAGACCTTAAATTGGCTGAAGTGTGCAGGAAGCGAAATCAATATCAAATGCACGAGCAAATCTTTAGACAACTCGAGCTTTAGTGCCTTAAATTTGGAAGCAATGTGAGACATCTGCATGATGTACTCCTTTATGTTTCCTTTACCCTTATACTTCATAAAAAACAAGCTAGCTAAAAGCGTGTTTGTTTCTGCCTTATCGTTTTTTGCAAAACATTTCTCAATTTCGGCGAAGAAATCTTTAGTCAAAATTATCTTATCAGATACTGCACCTCAAAAGGCTTCCGAAATGCCGCGCTTTATGATCATTAGACTCATGCGATTAGAGCGTTCTCACTTCTCAAAGCTCTTCTATCATCAGAAGAACTTTCAGCCGTAAGAGAAGCATGTTGCTTTATCCTTAGTGCAAGATTTAGATCTATGCAGCCAAGAATAATCAAGACATTTTCTTCCATTCCTTGAAGCTTGTCTCATTAAGCATGAGAATACTGTTTATATTTGCAAATATAGCAGCAGCAGATATAATAGCTTTACAAAGAATAAATTAAATAAGCATGCATGTTCATATTATAATCAAATAAATGACTTTTAAATTTAGACAATTATGGAATACATCTCAAGGTACCGAACACAACATTAATATCAAGTTTTTGGACAGTAATATTAACTTGTAGGTGGTACTCTTAGTGTAGCAATCAAATGTTGACAATAAATCCTGTCAAATAATAAATTTGTCTTTGAATCGACTAATTATTTACATGAAAACCTTATAATTGTCACACATTTATCACCACAAGTGTTTATGCAATTCGGTCAAATATTATCTTTCCTTTGGGCCGGTTAACACTCACATGACTTCACACACACACACAAACATCTCAACATTCTCAAGAAATCAATCTACACAAGAGAGGTCACTTTGGCGACATCTTATTTCAATTAGGTTTATTAAATATTAGACAATCTCAATAATTCACTAGATGTACCCAAAACTTGTTTAAAATTTGAAAAGTCCTAAAATTGTCCAAAAGGGGCCCAGAATTGCTTGACGCCTGGGCGCCTGCGTAAGATGCACGACGCCCTAGGGCGCCACGCCGCCGCTTGGGCACGACCGCGCCTGCCAAACCCTTTTTTTTATATAATCTGAATTTCAGATCTGAAGAAATTTTCAATCTATAAATCTGAAGGAAAAATTTTTACCCAAAATCAAAGTAATCATGCAATAAGGTTCATAAAAGCTAAATTATACCTTTCAATCTCATCGAAGTATTAGTAAAAAAATCCCAAAATTTTGAAATTTAATACCCAAATCTAGCAATCCTCAATGGAGTTGCTCTGATACCAATTGTTGTAACTTAAATTAAACAAAAGGGATTCGATCTATAATATTTATCCTTGAAAATAAACAAGTTCAAATATCATAACTTTAACTTTAACATAGATCAAACCCTAAAACAATAGATCTAGTCTCCATGAATATTCAAAGACATGAGAAAATTAAAATAATAAAGTGAAAGCGTACCTTAATTCATGACTGAATTTCTTGAGTTGTTGGGATAGAGAAGGTCTTCCAAAAGATCCGTATTCCTCTAGGGTTTCTCTTTACTTGAAGGGATCTCAAAGAGAAGAAGATGATACGTTCTTTGGGGACCATGATCCCTTAAATGATAACTGAGTTATTCTTTTTTTTAATTTGACACTTTATCAAATTAGAAATTACATAATTATCTCTACACATTAAATCCATAACAATTTAATACTCATTAGTTCAATTATTAACTTTTTAGATCACAATTAATTTGGACTATACTTTAAGATAACCACACACATTAAATTCACATATGTGAGTCCACGCATGTTAATTATTTCCAACAGTCTGTACTCCGTGCCTAAATACTCTATTGTTTCTACAATTTAACACTTTACTACCCTTTGTCATTATTTCTTAGTAGATACGTTCAACATATTCTCATCAAAGATAATATATTTGGACATTTTTTGTCCCCAAGATTACTACCAACCAACACTTATTTTCTCTTTACTTTTCAATTTAATTTATCTTTCTTCCAAACACAGTTCAACATGGCAGCGTTGCAATATTTTTTTTCACGTATTTAGGTATTGCATATATTAAATCATTGAATGAAAAACAATAAAAATATTACTTTCCTGTTTATTCTGTCATTGGATACATAGGGGAATTAGCTAATTATAACACTAAACGTGGTGAGCATAGAGAAGCGTTTCGCAGTAATTAGCATAAAGTAATTTTGCCGTAGGAATTGACATTTTATAAAAGAGACATTTTTTAATTAACTCAATAGAGCAACTGGGATTTAACTTCCAAGAATCTATCCTTGATCAATCTAACTGTACCATGCAAAGAGAAAGTAGTTGAAGAGGAAGAGAGAAAAATGTTTAGTGTTTTCTAATGGAGGTGAGATTAGATGTAAAAAATATTTAAATATATTAAAGTCTTTCCATGTGATGATATTTTATATATAGATTTAAAATATATAGAATAACAATAGAGGATAGCAGGCTCATTGACTACCCGCGAAAGGGAAGCAGAAGCGTAATAAGTACGTTAGCCATCTCGACAAGTCTGAGTGGAAGTGCCAAGTTTTGAATAATGAGATATTCAAGCGCAAAAAGAAAAACAATAAAGTTTTAAGTGAAAAACTAATAAAATTTTGAAATATTTTAGTGCAATTTAGTCTGTTTTATAGATAAGCGTTAATATTTATTGCTGAGAGACTTCTTGTCCTTCTCTCTCTTCACACGTGACGTAT